>JASDQU010750621.1:3382-38192 GCA_032191745.1 Picea mariana
AGATCTTCATCACAGATCATATTTCCTCCCAAAGTTAAGCTGAATCAAAACAGGTAAATTCAATGTGACTGACTGGAGATAGGTCTTGTCACACTAATCCCTTAGCTACACACAAGATCTATGATGAGGGTAATATGGTGACAGTTGCTGAAATGATACCTATCAATATCTCCAGAACCCTTGGCGTCATAGACAATATTTTCGTCGGAGCATACAGCTCCTTCGAGGAGATGCCAAGCATCAACCCACAAAGAGTCTATCATGAGCTAACTTTTTTGTTTTTTCAGCTCGCTTTGAGATCGGAAAGCAACATCCAGCGAGACTGCATTTATGCTTTTCGATCTCATCTGGATTAACTGAGAAAAGTAACCATTATGGAGTCTTCTTTAAGCCCTTTTCAGACTCCTTAAAGATGAAAAGATTGTTGAGTGAACTTGTTTCTTCACACTCATTAAATTGGTCCAGAAGAACATTCCTTAAACGGGTCTCCTTTTAATGCCTTTTCAGACCCTCTAAAAATGAAAAGATTGCCGAGCAATCTTGTGGCCTTTCACGCTCGTTAAACTAAACTTTGAAGTCACGTCTGTCCGACGGTAGTTTACCCTTTCGATCTGTTATAGCTATTCGCTCTGTATTTTAAGTCTTTTCTGTCTATAGCCTTTGTGTGTTTGAATCCAAGTGTCGTTTCAAGAGTCTCGGGCTGTTTAAAGGCATAGTTTCCACTCTTGCGACACTCTCTCTCTGTATTCTGAGATTACTAGTCTTTGCCTGAGCAGTCGGCTAGGAGCTTGTCTAATTCTCTTTTTAGAGAACATAAGACTAAACGCCCTACTTTTCTGTGCAAAGATAGTAAGATCTTAATACACAGAATGGATTCCAGGTCAGTCTCATTCAGAGATGTTAAAAATTCTGAAGAATGTAGTACCTCTGGATCTGACCCTGTAAATAGTCTTGAGTCAATGTTTTTTTTAAGTAGATCTCAGAGTATTAATCATGCAGACATAGAAGAGGTAGAAATAAATCCTCAAGCTGCATGGAAGTTACCAAATATAAATCCCAGTAAAGTCTATCAAGACTTAAATATGTTCCATCTGAGAGCAATAACCAGAGTTTTTGTGAAAGAGTTCATTAGTACCATACAACAGAATAGTGATACTACCCAAACTATTTCACTATTCAATCCAAAGGAAATTCAGAAAGAAGCAAAGAGACATAAAACTAAATTTGTACACTTTGGATGCATTAGAATCGGAATAAATGCACTTGTTCATAAAGGAATAAAATCTTATTTGCTTTGCACAGTCAGAAATTTAACACATGACAAGTTCAGTGATTCACTGATAGGAGGAATTGTAGCCCCCCTTTCCAATGGACCAGACTATTTTGACTGTTATCCAAACTTTTATGTATATTCCTTTGATGAGACTCTTGGAGACATACTAAAATTACAAATCAGAACAACTGGATTTAGTATGAATGCTAAAAGGACAAATATAGTAGTCCAGATTAGGGGATGTTTCAGACATACAAATACTATGTTTCCTGCTACCTTACACTCCCCTAGTAAAGACTCTCAGTCTAGCACTCTGGTAATCACAGATTCTTTGAATCAAAAAATGGAACACTGTACCATAAAATGGGAAGATCTCTCTTTTCCTACTAATTGGGTTATTGATACCCCTAAAGTTCCAATTCCAAGAGCTATTACCTCGGCACAAATCCAAGAAACTTCTGACACTGCAATCATCTCTTTTCCCCAACAAGTTGTCACTAGACCTTCTTCCTCTAATATCTCACATCCTTCCCTTTGCCTACATCCTTCTCTCCAGTCTTTAGCAAACAAAGCAGGAAATATACCTTTTTATGTAAAATGCTTCGACTGTGGATATCTAGTATCCTTGACTACTATTTCCTCCATAGAAAGCAGAATACAGCATGAGCATATAAATCATAATCCCATGACACATCTTCCTCCTCCAAATTCCACTGCTAAAGAACAGTGTCCTCATCCACAATGCCTAGATATTCCCTTTCCACATGATCCCCATGTCCTGGTTATTCAAGACGGCCTGATCAGGGAAATAGAAACAAGATAGAAAGCTTATATCCCTATAGGAACAAGAAAACCATCCTCTACAGAAATCCAAAATTTTTTTAAGCTCTTTAAAGGGACTAAAAAGAGAAAACTCGACCCAGAATGGATGAAAGAAATGCTCAATTGGGATCTATATACTCATCCAAGAGAAAGAGAGTTTTCTAAAAGAATTCCAGACGCAGAGAAGATAAGACTAGCACAAAAGTGGAAAGCCTTTATGGATCAAGAATATATTTATATTTCTTTTCATGAGTGGTACAATAAAAGAAGTTCAACAGAAAAGTGGAATATAGTGCCATTAAAAGCTAGTCTCATAAGCTATCATGTTCAGTCTCTTTCTGTTTCAGATTTAGGAAGAGAAATCGACAGAATAAAAAAATCTATGGAAAAACAGGAAAGAAAGGAGAAAGAAATAGAAGAAAGTCTCCAGGTCCAGCATCAAAAGTACCATGTGTTACTTGAATTAAAGATCCAAGATCTACACTTTAAACTAAAAACATTGATTGATACTAGATCAGATCTGAACATGCTCAATAAGCATGTTATCCCTGTTTCTCTTTGGCAAAAGACACAAAGCACTGTGACAGGTTTGGGAAATATTCCCAATGAGATTTCCTTTCAGATCCCTGAAGCAACCCTTTGTTTCTCTGAATATTGCTTCAAATTGAAATTTCTTATAGGAGACATTCTTGTTGCTTGCATTCTTGGTACTCCTTTCCTTGCTGTTGTCTCACCCCATGGTTCTACCATGATAGCCCCTGATAAACCAGGCTATTTTATCACTTTACCAGGAGAAAAGAAGATCAAGCTCCCATTTGTTTCTACTCCTCGGATATCAGATGCAGTCCAGTTCAAAATGTTGACATCCGAAAAAATAAAGGAGCTAAAAAGCTATCAGACAGAAATCAGACTCAGAGACCAACTAAAAAGGCCAGACATTTAAGAAAAGGTTCTGAGGCTAAAAGAAGAATTTATAAATTATGTCTGCTTTGAAAACCCCACTGCTTTCTGGAAGCAAAATAATCATGAAGTATTCCTTCCCTACAGAGAAGACTATATGGGTAAACCTTGCAAAAGTACAGCTA
This sequence comes from Picea mariana, assembly GCA_032191745.1. Lineage (NCBI taxonomy): Eukaryota > Viridiplantae > Streptophyta > Pinopsida > Pinales > Pinaceae > Picea > Picea mariana. Next base: position 6,563 of record JASDQU010750621.1, read on the forward strand.
TCCCTATGAATGTTGAATATCAGAAACTGTGTGCAGAAGAAATTGAGCGATTATTGAAAAAAGAATTAATTAGAAAATATGCTAGTCCTTGGAACTATTATGGATTTTATGTCAATAAACATTCAGAACGGATCAGGGGAGTTCCAAGACTAGTGGTAAATTATAAACCCCTCAACAAGCTGTTGGCAGATGACACTTATCCAATTCCTAATAAAAGCAGTCTAGTCACTAGAATTGCAGGAGCCAAGATATTTTCAAAATTTGATCTTAAGTCAGGATTCTGGCAAGTTGCAATTCATGAAAAAGATAAATTCAAAACTTCTTTTAATGTTCCGGCAGGGCATTATGAATGGAATGTAATGCCCTTTGGCCTCAAGAATGCACCAGCTAAGTTTCAGAGAGTAATGGATGATACCTTGAAGCCATATTTTGATTGGCTTATTGTCTATATTGATGATATTCCGGTTTTCTCTTCCTCTCTAGACCAGCATTTCAAACATCTGAGAAAACTTTTGCAAGTTATTAAACAAGCAGGGCTTGCTCTGTCTAAGAAAAAGTTTGAATTATTTCAAACTCAGATAAAATTTCTTGGTCATACTATAGATAATGGGAGATTACTTTGCAAACTCATGCTGTTGAATTTGCTGATAAATTTCCAGATAAGATTCTGGATAAGACCCTGTTGCAAAGATTCTTAGGCAGCCTGAATTATATAAGTCATTTCTATAAAAGATGTGCCCAGGATAGAAAAATTATGAATGACAGACTCAAAAAGGATCCTACACCTTGGACTGATGCACATACTCAGGCTGTAAAGAACATAAAGGCCAAAGTCAAAACTTTGCCCATACTACACATTTTTTATGACAGTTTACCCAAAATTGTGGAAACGGATGCTAGCAATATTGGTTGGGGAGCTGTACTAAAACAAGTCATAAATAAAAGGAAAGAAGAAATAATCCAGTTTGCTTCTGGTTTATGGCAAGTAGCTGAGAAAAATTACTCAGCCCTAGATAAAGAAATAAAAGTTGGTCTAAATGCCATATACAAATTTGAAATGTATTTGATCTACAAAAAGTTTATTTTAAGGACTGATGCTGCTTCTATGAATAAATTCCTTAACAAAGACTTAAGAAATCTAGGAGATCATAAATTTTCTAGGTGGCAAGCCTTGTTCAGTAACTTTGATTTCTCCGTAGAACATATTAAAGGCAGTTCAAATTGCTTGCCAGATTTTTTAAGTGGGGAACATCTACAGCCAATACATCAGAGCCTTATAATCTCTATTTGGCTTAAAGATGGTGAAGAATATATTAAAAATATTCTTGATTCCTTAAGATGGGAAAATTATACAAATACTTGGGTTCCTCGATGGGTATTAAGAAGCACTAATTTAGTGTCCCAAACAACTCAGGTATCATATTCAGAGTTAGTCCCAGAGGTAAGAAGAATGGGAAATTCTAATGTCCTCTTACCAATAATAAATCAGACTAATAGAAAGGCATTTCAAGCACAGCATGCCTTAACTGAATTATTTCATGATGTGAATTTAATCTGGGATCTAGGAGATAACGAAGGACATCATCAAAAATACTTCTGTTTAGACAGACCCAGATTATTGACACAATGGCCTGAAGGAAATGCTGATATCATTTTCCCTGAAACTAGTCTGAATTATCATGATTATAGAGATCTCTGGTGGGAATTTCCTCAAAATGAAGATATTTTGTCTTTGGTAAAATTTGGCTGTGTAAATACTTCAACTGCAGGAAGAACTCCTATATGGATTGCTGATTGGTGGAGAGATTATGGAGTAAATAAAGAAGCAGTAGATCCCTACATCTTAAATACTTTCACTTCATTTGCTGCTGCCAGAGACTTGCATTATCAAGGACCAAATGATGGTGAAATTCTCCGAATGTTTATTCTGAATCATTATCAATGGGGAATAAAAATAAAAACCATTCTTCGAAGAATCAATGAGATACTATACATTGCCCGACAGATTTATACAAAATCTTGGGATACCCTACAATATCCTGATAGATTTTCTAGCTTCATTGAAAATGACTAGATGTCACAATTCAAGTCTAGATGGCCGACAGTGGTGTCATCCGTGTTCCGTGGGTTGTCGATATCAACTCCACTTTGTACAAAATATAAATAAGTAGTGTTGTCAGTTCAATAATGAGAATCTTAGAAACTCGGAGCACTTCTCCGACTTTTGGTGTGGTTTGACCCACATTTCTAAGATGCTCTACTATTTGTCATATGAAGTATGTACTCTGGTCGGGGAATCTTGCATGATCACCCTGTCAGAATGATTGTGTATCTACTTTCGGTGATTTGATAAGGGAATCCTGTGTGACTACCCTGACAAATCTCTTATAGTACTTTACTTTCGGTGTGATTTAAAATAAAGTTGTCCGATCGGTCAAAGATTCCTGCGTGAATACATCTGCCGAATCATGTAGGACCACAAGTCTATTTGGGTTTGAGACTTCATTCTCGGCATCCAGAATTTTCTGAGTTGAGTCTTGTATTAGTGAGTCAGTCTTCTAAGCTTCCCTCCTGTCCGAAGCTTTGGGTCATTCTGTCTAAGCTTGTTCAAGTTTGTGAGAGAAAGAGCATCCTGCTCTGAGTCTGTATCTTGTGCATCCTACACACATCTATTGTAATACCCGCATGGCTTATTCTCTAATAATATAAAGACTTTCGCTTGTTATTTAACTCCGATGCTTGTCTATTGTCTCTGAATTACGTGCATTGTGACTTCATATATTGGCCTGTATTTGCATCTATTGTTCGTTGGTACTGCCTAAGGCTTATAGTTTCTTACCCTGTTGTTAAAGTTTCTGGTATTTTGGTGTAAGGCATCGGTGGATCAGTGGTAGTAAGTCCCGCCAGGCAAGGAAGGCCGTTTAGGGCAGTTGTAGCTGTGAAAGTTCGCCAAAAACCAGATATAGGCTTCAGATAGAACTGCTGAAAGGGCTCGATGGACTTCGAGTGGTAGGCCTCAGGAAGCTAAAGTAGAGTAAATCGGTTAACCCAACGGTATTCATTCTAACGAAAGTAGGAGAAACCAGAAGACCCGATGATGAAGGGAGATCGCACGTGAGACAAGAAGTCAATCAGCAAACTTCATACTCTTACAGAGGAGGCCCCTACTTTACAAATGGTATCAGAGCCATGCATTCATTTTTGACCCGGGTATGATAACAGACTCTTTCGATCTGTTATAGCTATTCACTCTATATTTTAAGTCTTTTCTGTCTATAGCCTTTGTGTGTTTGAATCCAAGTGCCATATCAAGAGTCTTGGGATGTTTAAAGGCACAGTTTCCACTCTTGCGACACTCTCTCTCTGTATTCTGAGATTACTAGTCTTTTCCTGACCAGTCGGACAGGAGCCTGTCTAATTCTATTTTTAGAGAACATAAGACTAAATTCCCTGCTTTTCTATGCAAAGATAGTAAGATCTTAATACACAGAATGGATTCCAGGTCAGTCTCATTCAGAGATGTAGGCTTCAGGAAGCTAAAGAAGAGTAAAGCGTTTAACTTAACAGTATTCGTTCTGACGGAAGTAGTAGAAACCAGAAGACCCGATAATGAAGGGAGATCGCGCGTGAGACAAGCAGTCAATCAGCAAGATTCATACTCTTACAGAGGAGGCCCCTTCTTTACAAATGGTATCAGAGGAATACATTCATTTTTTACCCGGGTATGATAACAGACTCTTTCGATCTGTTATAGCTATTCGCTCTGTATTTTAAGTCTTTTCTGTCTATAGCCTTTGTGTGTTTGAATCCAAGTGTCGTATCAAGAGTCTCGGGCTGTTTAAAGGCACAATTTCCACTCTTGCGACACTCTCTCTCTGTATTCTGAGATTACTAGTCTTTGCCTGAGCAGTCGGCCAGGAGCCTGTCTAATTCTCTTTTTAGAGAACATAAGACTAAATGCCCTGCTTTTCTGTGCAAAGATAGTAAGATCTTAATACACAGAATGGATTCCAGGTCAGTCTCATTCAAACACAGAAAGACTATAGACAGAAAAAAATTAAAATACAGAGCGAATAGCTATAACAGATCGAAAGAGTCTATTATCATACCCGGGTCAAAAATGAATGCATGGATCTGATACAAATGGTATCAGAGCCATGCATTCATTTTTTATGCGGGTATGATAACAGACTCTTTCGATCTGTTATAGCTATTCGCTCTGTATTTTAAGTCTTTTCTATCTATAGCCTTTGTGTGTTTGAATCCAAGTGTCATATCAAGAGTCTCGAGCTGTTTAAAGGCACAGTTTCCACTCTTGCGACACGATCTCTCTATATTCTGAGATTATTAGTCTTTTCTTGAGCAGTCGGCCAGGAGCCTGTCTAATTCTCTTTTTAGAGAACATAAGACTAAACGCCCTGCTTTTCTGTGCAAAGATAGGAATATCTTTTATACTCAGAATGGATTCCTCTGTATATGTCTGCTCTGTAAAAAACACTGTAGAATCTGCTATATCTACTTCAGAACAATCTTTCTGTTTTATGATCCATTATATGACCTCTATTGAGTCCTTATATCCTAGAATCAAAGACATCTATAAGGGTATGAGACCCCCTGGTACTCCTAGATATGGGTTAGGATATACTGAACAATGTGACACAGTCATCCCAAACTGTAGATTTACAAATCCTTTACCCTATGATATTCAAAGACCATCCATAGATGAAATACATAAATTTCATACAATTATGAAAGGATGCCAGAAAGGATCTATTCCAGATGAATGGATCAAGAAAATGTTAAACTGGGATTTGTTTACAAATCCTGAAACTAAAGAATTCAGTACAGCCACTCCAAATGATGAAAAATTAAGGCTGCCACAAAAATGGAAAGAATATATGTCTGAAGCAGATAGTTGGATTTCTTTCTTTGAATGGAAGAAATTACAACAAAAATCTTTAGTCCAAATGGTAGGAGAAAGCTCTGAGTCTTCTACTTCTAAACATAAGTGGAAAGGAATTGATGGCAACATTATTGAATCAAACTCTGTCTTTCCACCCTTTAAGGGAATTGTTTTAGAAGACAGTTCTAAACAAGTAAGAGAAATTCCTTTACTTTTGTCTGAAGAAGCCACCCAACTGTCAGGAATTGATAAAAGAGTTCAGTCAGTAGAAGAACAAGTAAACTGGACTAACACTGCTTTAAAGGGAATGGCTACAAACATTTTTGTAACCAATGACTATGCAAGAAAAGAACAGATCTATGATCTGCAAGTATCCACAAACACAATAGTCAGAGCTATGCATCAAGTTCAAGAAAAGGTCATTAATGTTAAAGAGAAAATGGATTCTGCTCTGTCTGAAATCTCTTATAGAGCTCAAGAATAAAGTACAAACCATGAGGAAATTATGGAAGGATTAGGAAATACCTTTTCAGAAATGGGCAAATCCCTAACTAAGATCAAAGGAAAAGGCCACCAGACGGATAAACCCATACCAAATTCCTTTATCCTACCAAATCCTCATCTCTGTATTCTGTCCCCTGTACATAAACCTTGTGAGACAGAATCTGTAAAAAGTTTTCCTTTCTTTTTCCCTCCTGAAAAACCTGAGATTTCTTCTAAAATCTTTGAGTCTTCCTCCAAACCCACACATGATTCTCTTTCCCTTGTAACCATAATAAAACCATCTTATGAAGATCTTCCCCCTCATAATCATAGACCATCAGCCCCTGATTTAGCTGGAAAAGGCAAGCTTCCTGATTCTCAGACATTTGCTGATGACTGGTTACAAGAATGGAATATACATAATCTGTCAATAGCCCAAATAAGACAGATGATTGATAGGATGTATGTTTCTTATAAGATTATGTGCATGAAAGGAAAAACGGAAGTAGAAGCATGCAAAACTATCATTCAATGTTTTACTGGAACTCTCAGTAAATGGTGGGAATTTATTTCCTCTCCTTTAATGATTCAAAAGATGGAATCAGAAGTATTAAAGGATGAAATAGGAGATGTTGTTTATCATTCTGATGGAAAATCTGTGAATAATATGATTGGTGCTCTCACAACTCTCATACTTGAGCACTGGTGCGAAACAGAAACTGAAATTGCTGATAAACATGAAATTGTTCTGATGAACATGAAATGCAGAAAGATCTCTGAATATGAACAATTTCATAAAGAATGGACACAGAGGATATTTGAGGTAAAAGAAAGCAAAAACCTACTGTGGAAACAAGTTTATCTGGCAGCTCTTCCTAGTAAATTTGTTGAATATTTGAAAATGGAAGATGTCTTTAAACTTCCTTATGAAACATACACTTGGGGAGAAATTTACTCTTTAATAAACAAAGCCCTGATAGGACTTTGCACTAGTATGAAAGTTCAAAACTCTGTCTCAAAATCCTCATATCTCGCTAATCAAAAGTCCATTTGTGAACAATATGTCTTATATCTTACAAACCCTGCAAGAAAAAGGAGAAAAAAGCCAAAAGATGATAGGAGAGAAAAGGGTAGAAAATTCAAAGCCAGATACAAATATGTTATACTCATTATTATAAGCCTCGTGATATCAAGCTTAAAAGCCATAAACATGAGGCAAAACAACAGATCAACTGTTGGATCTGTGGAAAAACGGGACACTATGCTCATGACTGTCCTGAAAATGAAGCTTATAGGAGATCTAAAGGAAAGATATCAGAACAAAAATCCAAAGAAGCTCAAACAAATAAGCAGATAGTGATCAAATCCTACTGCAAAAGATGTGGGGCTAATAGTCATGATACAAATTCTTGCCCCTACAATCCTCATAGAATAAAGGGAGAAACTCATTTTCTTCAATAAGGGTGCTGCTACTCTAGCAGTACATCAAAATTTGAGTATTCGTCAGAAAAATAAATTTTTGTGAATCAGAATTGTAACTGTAGCAATCCAAATTTATGTTCTTGTGAAAGCAGCACTTATGACTCTGACAGTTCTGATTCTGAACCCGAACTCAGACCTCAAGAAAAGATAAAGGTCTGTATGTTTTCAAATACAGGAGATCAACAAGCACAAATGCTTGCTCAGATCAAAGGTCTCCCAGAAGGGGATATGAAAACTTCTCTTCTTGAAACATTTATTAAGACTGTTAAATCGGAGCAAAAGGGAAAAAGCTCTGAAATTTCAAGAAGGCAACCATTGTTTTTAGATGATTCTTTTGAAAAGAATACAAAGACTTATATCAAGTTTAACAGAGAACCAAACTTGCAAAATATCTCTGTTACCGACCTTTCAAAAGAAGTATATCTTCTTAGAAAAGAGGTCTCTGAACTCAAAGAGAAAATCAGCAGAATAGAAGGAGACTCTGAATTAAGCTTCAAGATTGATTCTTGGGCCAGGAAAGAAATTAAAGAAATCAAAGAAAGATTAGAATCAATCCCTCCTTCTTTAGAAGATGCTCCATTCGAAACATTCCTCCTGGAGCAAACTACTTCAGAAATGCAAGGAATAACAGGTATGAAAATTCTTCCTGTTAAGTATCAAAAATATTATATCAGGATTCAGATGGCAATAGATCAAGAGATATTTACTTTAATTGCACTCATAGGCACTGGATCTAATATCAATATCCTGCATAAATACTTGATCCCTGCAAAACATTGGTTTCCTAGCTTTGGTTCAGCTATTGGGTTAGGAAATAAAGATACTACATTTTAGTTTGAAATTCCCAAAGGCATCCTGTTAATTGAAGATTATGCACTGGGAATGAAATTCCAAATCCTTGATATACCAGTTGACTATATACTTGGCACTCCTTTTTTATCAACAGTAGAGCCACATGGGTCTTGTATTTGTTTAGATCAAAAGGTTGGCTATTTTATCACATTGCCTAGTATCCATGGAAATCCTTCAAAGAGAATAGAATTTCCATTTATTTCTGTCCATCTTGCCTATTGTCAGAAAATTCTGGTAATAGTAGAAGTTTTTGATGATAAAAGGAATGCTCATGTTACACATTATCTGGATGACAATACTCCGTGGGAAACATTCAAGGAGCATTGAATACTTGAATGGCAGCTCTGACATGCAGAAAAAATAGAATTGGGATTACCTGGCTTCTCCAGGAATACTCACATAAATGTTCTTCCATCTCAACATGTATTAGGAAAAATGCATTAGCCCGTTACTGTTTCATCTAGAGAAAAGTTAATTGAAATGGGAGATTTGAGTAGACTCAGGGTTGTAGATAGACAGTATTATGATCATCCATCAAGAAGTTGGGCTAATACTCTTGCATATCACTTCTTTCAGATCAACAGAATGAGGACTATTCAAGAATGGCCAAACAATAATCCAAATGAACTATTTTTTAATATAAATTATCAGTAGTATAAAGCTATGTGGTTTAATATTTGTCTTTGGACAGACCGGTATTCGTTCTGACGGAAGTAGTAGAAACCAGAAGACCCGATGATGAAGGGAGATCGCGTGTGAGACAAGCAGTCAATCAGCAAGCTTCATACTCTTACAAAGGAGGCCCCTGCTTTACAAATGGTATCAGAGCCATGAATTCATTTTTGATCCCGGTATGATAACAGACTCTTTCGATCTGTTATAGCTATTCACTCTGTATTTTAAGTCTTTTCTGTCTATAGCCTTTGTGTGTTTGAATCCAAGTGTCGTATCAAGAGTCTCGGGCTGTTTAAAGGCACAGTTTCCACTCTTGCGACACGCTCTCTCTGTATTCTGAGATTACTACTCTTTGCCTAAGTAGTCAGCCATGAGCCTATCTAATTCTCATAAGACTAAACGCCCTTCTTTTCTGTGCAAAGATAGTAAGATCTTTTATACTTAGAATGGATTCCTCTGTATATGTCCGCTCTGTAAAAAACACTGTAGAATCTGTTGTATCTACTTCAGAACAATATTTTTGTTTTATGATCCATTATATGCCCTCTATTGAGTCCTTAGATCCTAGAATTAAAGACATCTATAAGGGTATGAGACCCACTGGTACTCCTAGATATGGGTTAGGATATACTGAACAATGTGACACAGTCATCCCGGACTGTAGATTTACAAATCCTTTACCCTCTGATATTCAAAGACCATCCATAGATGAAATACATAAATTTCATACAATTATGAAAGGATGCCAGAAAGGATCTATTCTAGATGAATGGATCAAGAAAATGTTAAACTGGGATTTGTTTACAAATCCTGAAACTAAAGAATTCAGTACAGCCACTCCAAATGATGAAAAATTAAGGCTGTCACAAAAATGGAAAGAATATATGTCTAAAGCAGATAGTTGGATTTCTTTCTTTGAATGGAAGAAATTACAACAAAAATCTTTAGTCCAAATGGTAGGAGAAAGCTTTGACTCTTATACTTCTAAACATAAGTGGAAAGGAATTGATGGTATCATTATTGAATCAAACTCTGTCTTTCCACCCTTTAAGGGAATTGTTTTAGAAGACAGTTCTAAACAGGTAAGAGCAATTCCTTTACTTTTGTCTGAAGAAGCCAGCCAACTGTCAGGAATTGATAAAAAAGTCCATTTAGTAGCAGAACAAGTAAACTGGACTAACACTGCCTTAAAGGGAATGGCTACAAACATTTTGTAACTAATGACTATGCAAGAAAATAACAGATCTATGATCTGCAAGTATTCAAAAACACAATAGTCAAAGTTGTGGATCAAGTTTAAGAAAAGGTCATTAATGTTAAAGAGAAAATGGATTCTGCTCTGTCTAAAATCTCTTGTAGAGCTCAAGAATCAAGTAGAAACCATGAGGAAATTATGGAAGGATTAGGAAATGCCTTTTCAGAAATGGGAAAATCCATAACTGAGATCAAAGGAAAAGGCCACCAGACGGATAAACCCATACCAAATTCCTTTATCTTGACAAATCCTCATCTCTCTATTCTGTCCCCTGTACATAAACCTTCTGAGACAGAATCTGTAAAAAAATTTCCTTTCTTTTTCCCTCCTGAAATACCTCAGATTTCTTCTAAAATCTCTGAGTCTTCCTCCAAACCCACACATGATTCTCTTTCCCTTGTAGCCATAATAAATCCAGCTTATGAAGATCTTCCCCCTCATAATCACAGACCATCAGCCCCTGATTTAGCTGGAAAAGGCAAGCTTCCTGATTCTCAGACATTTGCTGATGACTGGTTCCAAGAATTGAATATAGATAATCTGTCAATTGCCCAAATCAGACAGATGATTGATAGGATGTATCTTTCTTATAAGATTATGTGCATGAAGGAAAAAACGGAAGTACAAGCATGCAAAACTATCATTCAATGTTTTACTGGAACGCTCAATAAATGGTGGGAAGTTATTTCCTCTCCTTTAATGATTCAAAAGATGGAATCAGAAGTATTAAAGGATGAATAAGGAGATGTTGTTTATCATTCTAATGGAAAATCCGTGAATAACATGATTGGTGCTCTCACAACTCTCATACTTGAGCACTGGTGCGGAACAGAAACTAAAATTGTTGATAAACATGAAATTGTTCTGATGAACATGAAATGCAAAAAGATGTCTGAATATGAACAATTTCATAAAGAATGGACACAGAGGATATTTGAGGTAAAAGAAAGCAAAAACCTACTGTGGAAACAAGTTTATCTGGTAGCTCTTCCTAGTAAATTTGTTGAAAATTTGAAAATGGAAGATGTCTTTAAACTTTCTTATGAAACATACACTTGGGGAGAAATTTACTCTTTAATAACCAAAGCCCTGATAGGACTTTGCACTAGTATGAAAGTTCAAAACTCTGTCTCAAAATCCTCATATCTCCCTGATCAAAAGTCCATTTGTGAACAATATGGCTTATATCTTACAAACCCTGCAAGAAAAAGGAGAAAAAAGCCAAAAGATGATAGGAGAGAAAAGGGTAGAAAAGTCAAAGCCAGATACAAATATGTTCCTTATACTCATTATTATAAGCCTCATGATATCAAGCTTAAAACCCATAAACATGAGGCAAAACAACAGATTAACTATTGGATATGTGGAAAAACAGGACACTATGCTCATGACTGTCCTGAAAATGAAGCTTCTAGGAGATCTAAAGGAAAGATATCAGAACAAAAAGCCAAAGAAGCTCAAACAAATAAGCAGATAGTGATCAAATCCTACTGCAACAGATGTGGGGCTAATAGTCATGATACAAATTTTTGCCCCTACAATCCTCATAGAATAAAGGGAAAAACTCATTTTCTTCAAGAAGGGTGCTACTACTCTAGCAGTACATCATAATTTGAGTATTCTTCAGAAAAAGAAATTTTTGTGAATCAGAATTGTAACTATAGCAATCCAAATTTATGTTCTTGTGAAAGCGGCACTTATGACTCTGGCAGTTCTGATTCTGAACCTGAACTCAAACCTCAAGAAAAGATAAAGGTCTGTATGTTTTCAAATACAGGAGATCAAGAAGCACAAATGCTTGCTCAGATCAAATGTCTCCCAGAAGGGGATATGAAAACTTCTCTTCTTGAAACATTTATTAAGACTGTTAGATCAGAGAAAAAGAGCAAAAGCTCTAAAATTGCAAGAAGGAAACCGTTTTTTTTAGATGCTTCTTTTGACAAGAATACAAAGACTTATATCAAGTTTAACAGAGAACCAAAGTTGCAGAATATCTCTATTACCGACCTTGCAAAAGAAGTATATCTTCTTAGAAAAGAGGTCTCCGAACTCAAAGAGAAAATCAGCAGAATAGAAGGAGACTCTAAATTAAGCTTCAAGATTGATTCTTGGGCCAGGAAAGCAATTAAAGAAATCAAAGAAAGATTAGAATCAATCCCTCCTTCTTTAGAAGATGCTCCATTCGAAACAGTCCTCCTAGAGAAAACTACTTCAGAAATGCAGGGAATAACAGGTATGAAAATTCTTCCTATTAAGTATCAAAAATATTATATCAGAATTCAGACGGCAATAAATCAAGAGATATTTACTTTAATTTCACTCATAGACACTGGATCTGATATCAATATGTTGCATAAAGACTTGATCGATGCAAAACATTGGTTTCCTAGCTTTGGTTCAACTATTGGGTTAGGAAATAAAGATACTACATTTCAGTTTGAAATTCCCAAAGGCATCCTGTTAATTGAAGATTATGCACTGGGAATGAAATTCCAAATCATTGATATACCAGTTGACTGTATACTTGGCACTCCTTTTTTATCAGCAGTAGAGCCACATGGGTCTTGTATTTGTTTAGATCAAAAGGTTGGCTATTTTATCACATTGCCTAGTATCCATGGAAATCCTTCAAAGAGAATAGAATTTCCATTTATTTCTGAAACTCATGTCCAGCTTGCCTATTGTCAGAAAAGTCTGGTAATAGTATAAGTTTTTGATGATCAAAGGAATGCTCCTGTTACACATTATCTGGATGAAAATACTCCATGGGAAATATTCAAGGAGCATTGGATACCTGAATGGCAGCTTCAGCATGCAAAAAAAATAGAATTGGGATTACCTGGCTTCTCCAGGAATACTCACATAAATGTTTTTCCAACTCAACATGTATTAGGCAGAATGCATCAGCCCATTACTATTTCATCTAGAGAAAAGTGAATTGAAATGGGAGATCTAAGTAGACTCGGGGCTGTAGATAGATAGTATTATGATCATCCATCAAGAAGTTGGGCTAATACTCCTGCATATCACTTCTTTCAGATCAACAGAATGAGGAATATTCAAGAACAGCCAAACAATAATCCAAATGAACTATTTTTTAATATAAATTATCAGCAGTATAAAACTATGTGGTTTAATATTTGTCTTTGGATAGACAGGTACAAGTATTACTACTGCATGATAAGATTTGCTCACTCCTTCAGAGATTGGCCTGAACCAGACTGGTTGCTAGAATGGTGGAATCAATTTGGTTTAAATCCTGTTGGTATCAATCCAGATGTTACAGAAGTTGGCAAGATGTTTCTTTTTCCTAACCAAGCTCTGGATACTATTTCTGATTTATTTTCTGAAGAAGAATATAAAATGATGTTTATCAAAGAAAAACATCCATGGATTATAAGAACCAAGTTCCTGCTCCATCAAAATGACAACTATAATCATGATCTTGAATTAGTTAGAGAAATATACACTCAGCATTGGGACCCAGATACCTTTAGACATTTTCATGATCATCCTCTGGAATGATGGTTTCCGTGGGTTTTCCATAAAAATATCCACAATGTAATAATTCATGTCTAGATGGCTGACAGTGGTGTCATCCGTGTTCCATGGGTTGTCAATATCAACTCCACTTTGTACAAAATATAAATAAGTAGTGTTGTCAGTTCAATAATGAGAATCTTAGAAACTCGGAGCACTTCTCCGACCTTTGGTGCGGTTTGACCCACATTTCTAAGATGCTCTACTATTTTTCATATGAAGTATGTACTCTGGTCGGGGAATCTTGCACGATCACCCCGTCAGAATGACTGTTGTATCTACTTTCGGTGATTTGATAAGGGAATCCTGCGTGACTACCCTGACAAATCTATCATAGTAATTTACTTTCGGTGTGATTTAAAATAAAGTTGTCTGATCGGTCAGAGATTCCTGCACGAATATATCTGCCTAATCAATAAAGAAAGATTTAGTGGTCGACATGTAGGACCACAAGTCTATTTGGTTTTGATGCTTCATCATGACTCCACCGCCTCAAATTTGTATAAGAAGAGGGTGAGAGTTCATTCTTGGCATCCGAAATTTCCCGAGTTGAGTCTTGTATTAGTGAGTCAGTCTTCTAAGCTTCCCTCCTGTCCAAAGCTTTGGGTCATTCTGTCTAAGTTTGTTCAAGTTTGTGAGAAAAAGAGCATCCTGCTCTAAGTCTGTATCTTGTGCATCCTGCACACATCTATTGTACTACCCGCATGGCTTATGCTCTGATAATATAAAGACTTTCGCTTGTTATTTAACTCTAATGCTTGTCTATTGTCTCTGAATTACGTGCATTGTGACTTCATATATTGGTCTGTATTTGCATCCATTGTTCGTTGGTACTGCTTAAGGCTTATAGTTACTTACCCTGTTGTTAAGGTTGCTGGTATTCTGGTGTAAGGCATCGGTGGATCAGTGGTAGTAAGTCCCGCCAGGCGAGGAAGGTCGTTTAGGGAAGTTGTGGCTGTGAAAGTTCGTCGAAAACTAGATATAGGCTTCAGATAGAACTGCTGAAAGGGCTCGATGGACTTCGAGTGGTAGGCTTCAGGAAGCTAAAGCAGAGTAAAGCGGTTAACCCGACAGTATTCGTTCTGACGGAAGTAGCAGAAACCAGAAGACCCGATGATGAAGGGAGATCGCGCGTGAGACAAGCAGCCAATCAGCAAGCTTCATACTCTTACAGAGGAGGCCCCTGCTTTACAAATGGTATCAGAGCCATGCATTCATTTTTGACCCAGGTATGATAACAGACTCTTTCGATCTGTTATAGCTATTCACTCTGTATTTTATGTCTTTTATTTCTATAGCCTTTGTGTGTTTGCATCCAAGTGTCGTATCAAGAGTCTCGGGCTGTTTAAAGGCACAGTTTCCACTCTTGCGACAGTTTCCCTTCTGGGAAACCTTTGGTCTGAGCAAGCATTTGTGCTTCTTGATCTCCTATATTTGAAAACATACAGACCTTTATCTTTTCTTGAGGTCTGAGTTCGGGTTCAGAATCAGAACTGTCAGAGTCATAAGTGCTGCTTTCACAAGAACATAAATTTGGATGGCTACAGTTACAATTCTAATTCACACTAATTTCTTTTTCTGAAGAATACTCAAATTCTGATGTACTGCTAGAGTAGCAGCACCCTTCTTGAAGCAAATGAGTTTCTCCCTTTATTCTATGAGGATTGTAGGGGCAAGAATTTGTATCATGACTATTATCCCCACATCTGTTGCAGTAGGATTTGATCACTATCTGCTTATTTGTTTGAGCTTCTTTGGCTTTTTTTTGTAAGATCTTTCCTTTAGATCTCCTAGAAGCTTCATTTTTAGGACAGTCATGAGCATAGTGTCCTGTTTTTCCACAGATCCAACAGTTGATCTATTGTTTTGCCTCATGTTTATGGGTTTTAAGCTTGATATCATGAGGCTTATAATAATGAGTATAAGGAACATATTTGTATCTGGCTTTGAATTTTCTACCCTTTTCTCTCCTATCATCTTTTGGATTTTTTCTCCTTTTTCTTGCAGGGTTTGTAAGATATAAGCCATATTGTTCACAAATGGACTTTTGATCATGGAGATATGAGGATTTTGAGACAGAGTTTTGAACTTTCATACTTGTGCAAAGTCCTATCAGGGCTTTGGTTATTAAAGAGTAAATTTCTCTTCAAGTGTATGTTTCATAAGGAAGTTTAAAGATATCTTCCATTTTCAAATATTCAACAAATTTACTAGGAAGAGCTACCAGATAAACTTCTTTCCACAGTAGGTTTTTGCTTTCTTTTACCTAAAATATCCTCCGTGTCCATTATTTATGAAATTGTTCATATTCAGACATCTTTCTGCATTTCATGTTCATCAAAATAATTTCATGTTTATCAACAATTTCAGTTTCTGTTCCGCACCAGTGCTCAAGTATGAGAGTTGTGAGAGCACCAATCATATTATTCACAGCTTTTCCATAAGAATGATAAACAACATCTCCTACTTCATCCTTTAATACTTCTGATTCGATATTTTGAATCATTAAAGGAGAGGAAATAACTTCCCACCATTTACTGAGAGTTCCAGTAAAACATTGAATGATAGTTTTGCATGCTTCTACTTCCGTTTTTCCTTTCATGCACATAATCTTATAAGAAACATACATCCTATCAATCATCTGTCTAATTTGGGCAATTGATAGATTATCTATATTCCATTCTTGGAACCAGTCATCAGCAAATGTCTGAGAATCAGGAAGCTTGACTTTTCCAGCTAAATTAGGGGCTGATGGTCTGTGATTATGAGGGGGAAGATCTTCATAAGCTGGATTTCTTATGGTTAGAAGGGAAAGAGAATCATGTGCGGGTTTGGAGGAAGACTCAGAGATTTTAGAAGAAATCTCAGGTTTTTCAGGAGGGAAAAATAAAGGAAAACTTTTTACAGATTCTGTCTCAGAAGGTTTATGTACAGGGGACAGAATAGAGAGATGAGGATTTGGCAGGATAAAGGAATTTGGTATGGGTTTATCCGTCTGGTGGCCTTTTCCTTTGATCTCAATTAGGGACTTGCCCATTTCTGAAAAGGCATTTCCTAATCCTTCCATAATTTCCTCATGGTTTCTACTTGATTCTTGAGCTCTATAAGAGATTTCAGACAGAGCAGAATCCATTTTCTCTTTAACATTAATGACCTTTTCTTGAACTTGATCCACAGCTTTGACTATTGTGTTTGTGGATACTTGCAGATCATAGATCTATTCTTTTCTTGCATAGTCATTGGTTACAAAAATGTTTGTAGCCATTCCCTTTAAAGCAGTGTTAGTCCAGTTTACTTGTTCTGCTACTGACTGGACTCTTTTATCAATTCCTGATAGTTGGGTGGCTTCTTCAGAAAAAAGTAAAGTAATCGCTCTTACTTGTTTAGAACTGTCTTCTAAAACAATTCCCTTAAAGGGTGGAAAGACATAGTTTGATTCAATAATGTTGCCATCAATTCCTTTCCACTTATGTTTAGAAGTAGAAGACTCATATCTTTCTCCTACCATTTGGACTAAAGATTTTTGTTGTAATTTCCATTCAAAGAAAGAAATCCAACTATCTGCTTCAGATATATATTCTTTCCATTTTTGTGACAGCCTTAATTTTTCATCATTTGGAGAGGTTGTACTGAATTCTTTAGTTTCAGGATTTGTAAACAAATCCCAGTTTAACATTTTCTTGATCCATTCATCTGGAATAGATCCTTTCTGGCATCCTTTCATAATTGTATGAAATTTATGTATTTCATCTATGGATGGTCTTTGAATATCAGAGGGTAAAGGATTTGTAAATCTACAGTCTGGGATGACTGTGTCACATTGTTCAGTATATCCTAACCCATATCTAGGAGTACCAGGGGGTCTCATACCCTTATAGATGTCTTTGATTCTAGGATCTAAGGACTCAATAGAGGGCATATAATGGATCATAAAACAGAAAGATTGTTCTGAAGTAGATACAACAGATTCTACAGTGTTTTTTACAGAGCGGACATATACAGAGGAATCCATTCTGAGTATAAAAGATCTTACTATCTTTGCACAGAAAAGCAGGGAGTTTAGTCTTATGTTCTCTAAAAAGAGAATTAGACAGGCTCCTAGCCGACTGCTCAGGCAAAGACTAGTAATCTCATAATACAGAGAGAGAGTGTCGCAAGAGTGGAAACTGTGCCTTTAAACAGCCCGAGACTCTTGATACGGCACTTGGATTCAAACACACAAAGGCTATAGACAGAAAAGACTTAAAATACAGAGCGAATAGCTATAACAGATTGAAATAGTATGTTATCATACCCGGGTCAAAAATGAATGCATGGCTCTGATACCATTTGTAAATCAGGGGCCTCCTTTGTAAGAGTATGAAGCTTGTTGATTGACTTCTTGTCTCACGCGCGATCTCCCTTCATCATCGGGTCTTCTAGTTTCTGCTACTTCCGTCAGAACGAATATCGTCGGGTTAACCGCTTTACTCTGCTTTAGCTTCCTGAATCCTACCACTCGAAGTCCATCGATCCCTTTCAGTAGTTCTATCTGAAGCCTATATCTGGTTTTCGGTGAACTTTCACAGCTACCACTGCCCTAAACGGCCTTCCTCGCCTGGCGGGACTTACTACCACTGATCCATCGACGCCTTACACCAGAATACCAACAACCTTAACAACAGTGTAAGCAACTATAAGCCTTAAGTAGTACCAACGAACAACGGATGCAAATACAGGAAAATATATGAAGTCACAATGCACGTAATTCAGAGACAATAGACAAGCATCAGAGTTAAATAACAAGCGGAAGTCTTTATATTATCAGAGCATAAGCCATGCGGGTATTACAATAGATGTGTGCAGGATGCACAAGATACAGACTCAAAGCATGATGCTCTTTCGCTCACAAACTTGAACAAACTTAGATAGAATGACCCAAAGCTTCGAACAGGAGGGAAACCCGAATAGACTTGTGGTCCTACATGATTCGACAGATGTATTCGCGCAGGAATCTCTGACCAATCGGACAACTTTATTTTAAATCACACCGAATGTAAAGTACTATAAGAGATTTGTCAGGGTAGTCACGCAGGATTCCCTTATCAAATCACCAAAAGTAGATACAACAGTCATTCTGACGGGGTGATTGTGAAAGATTCCCCGAGCAGAGTACATACTTCATATGAAAAATAGTAGAGCATCTTAGAAATGTGGGTCAAACTGCACCAAAAGTCGAAGAAGTGCTCCGAGTTTCTAAGATTCTCATTATTGAACTGACAACACTACTTATTTATATTTTGTACAAAGTGGATTTGATATCGACAACCCACGGAACACGGATGACACCATTGTCGGCGATATAGACTTGAATTGTGACATCTAGTCATTTTCAATGAAGCTAGAAAATCTATCAGGATATTGTAGGGTATCCCAAGATTTTGTATAAATCTGTCGGGCGATGTATAGTATCCCATTGATTCTTCGAAGAATGGTTTTTATTTTTATTCCCCATTGATAATGATTCAGAATAAACATTCAAAGAATTTCACCATCATTTGGTCCTTGATAATGCAAGTCTCTGGTAGCAGCAAATGAAGTGAAAGTATTTAAGATGCAGGGATCTACTGCTTCTTTATTTACTCCATAATCTCTCCACCAATCAGAAATCCATATAGGAGGTCTTCCTACAGTTGAAGTATTTACACAGCCAAATTTTACCAAAGATAAAATATCTTCATTTTGAGGAAATTCCCACCAGAGATCTCTATAATCATGATAATTCAGACTAGTTTCAGGGAAAATGATATCAGCATTTCCTTCAGGCCATTGTGTCAATAATCTGGGTCTGTCTAAACAGAAGTATTTTTTATGATGTCCTTCGTTATCTCTTAGATCCCAGATTAAATTCACATCATGAAATAATTCAATTAAGGCATGTTGTGCTTGAAATGCCTTTCTATTAGTCTGATTTATTACTGGTAAGAGGACATTAGAATTTCCCATTATTCTTACCTCTGGGACTAACTCTGAATATGATACCTGAGTTGTTTGGGACACTAAATTAGAGCTTCTTAATACCCATCGAGGAACCCAAGTATTTGTATAATTTTCCCATCTTAAGTAATCAGGAATATTTTCAATATATTCTTCACCATCTCTGAGCTAAATAGAGATTATAAGGCTTTGATGTATTGGCTATAGATGTTCCCTGCTTAAAAAATATGGAAAGCAATTTGAACTTCCTTTAATATGTTCTATGGAGAAATCAAAGTTACTGAACAAGGCCTTCCACCTAGCAAATTTATGATCTCCTAGATTTCTTAAGTCTTTGTTAAGGACTTTATTTATAGCAGCAGCATCAGTCCTTAAAAGAAAGTTTTTGTAGATCAAATACATTTCAAATTTGTATATGGCATTTAGAGCAGCTTTTATTTCTTTATCTACGGCTGAGTAATTTTTCTCAGCTGCTTGCCATAAACCAGAAGCAAACTGGATTATTTCTTCTTTCCATTTATTTCTGACTTGTTTTAGTACAGCTCCCCAACCAATATTGCTAGCATCTGTTTCCACAATTTTGGGTAAACTGTCATCAGAAATGTGTAGTATGGGCAAAGTTTTGACTTTGGCCTTTATGTTCTTTACAGCATGAGTATGTGCATCAGTCCAAGGTGTAGGATCCTTTTTGAGTCTGTCATTCAGAATTTTTATATCCTGGGCACATCTTTTATAGAAATGACTTATATAATTCAAGCTGCCTAAGAATCTTTGCAACTGGGTCTTATCTAGAATCTTATCTGGAAATTTATCAGCAAATTCAACAGCATGAGTTTGCAAAGTAATCTGCCCATTATCTATAGTATGACCAAGAAATTTTATCTGAGTTTGAAATAATTCAATCTTTTTCTTGGACAGAACAAGCCCTGCTTGTTTAATAACTTGCAAAAGTTTTCTCAGATGTTTGAAATGCTGGTCTAGAGAGGAAGAGAAAACCAGAATATCATCAATATAGACAATAAGCCAATCAAAATATGGCTTCAAGGTATCATCCATTACTCTCTGAAACTTAGCTGGTGCATTCTTGAGACCAAAGGGCATTACATTCCATTCATAATGCCCTGCCGGAACATTAAAAGTAGTTTTGAATTTATCTTTTTCATGAATTGCAACTTGCCAGAATCCTGACTTAAGATCAAATTTTGAAAATATCCTGGCTCCTGCAATTCTAGTGATTGGATTGCTTTTATTAGGAATTGGATAAGTGTCATCTGCCAACACTTTGTTGAGGGGTTTATAATTTACCACTAGTCTTGGAACTCCCCTGATCTGTTCTGGATGTTTATTGACATAAAATCCATAACAGTTCCAAGGACTAGTAGATTTTCTAATTAATTCTTTTTTGAATAATCCCTCAATTTCTTCTGCACACAGTTTCTGATATTCAGCATTCATAGGGATAGCTCTGCTTTGAAAAGGTTTACCCATATAGTCTTCTCTGTAGGGAAGGAATACTTCATGCTTCTTTTGCTTCCAGAAAGCAGTGGGGTTTTCAGAGCAGACAGAATTTATAAATTCTTCTTTTAGCCTTAGAACCTTTTCTTGAATGTCTGGCCTTTTTAGTTGGTCTTTGAGTCTGATTTCTGTCTGATATCTTTTTAGCTCCTTTATTTTTTCGGATGTCAACATTTTGAACTGGACTGCATCTGATATCCGAGGAGTAGAAACAAATGGGAGCTTGATCTTCTTTTCTTCTGGTAAAGTGATAAAATAGCCTGGTTTATCAGGGGCTATCATGGTAGAACCATGGGGTGAGACAGCAGCAAGGAAAGGAGTACCAAGAATGCAAGCAACAGGAATGTCTCCTAGAAGAAATTTCAATTTGAAGCAATATTCAGAGAAACAGAGGGTTGCTTCAGGGATCTGAAAGGAAACCTCATTGGGAATATTTCCCAAACCTGTCACAGTGGCTTGTGTCTTTTGCCAAAGAGAAACAGGGATAATATGCTTGTTGAGCATGTTCAGATCTGATCCAGTATCAATCAATGTTTTTAGTTTAAAGTGTACATCTTGGATCTTTAATTCAAGTAACACATGGTACTTCTGATGCTGGAGATGGAGACTTTCTTCTATTTATTTCTCCTTTCTTTCCTGTTTTTCCATAGATTTTTTTTATTCTGTTGATTTCTCTTCCTAAATCGGAAACAGAAAGAGACTGAACAGGACAGCTTATGAGACTAGCTTTTAATGGCACTATATTCCACTTTTCTGTTGAACTTCTTTTATTGTACCACTCATGAAAAGAAATATAAATATCTTCTTGATCCATAAAGGCTTTCCACTTTTGTGCTAGTCTTATCTTCTCTGCATCTGGAATTCTTTTAGAAAACTCTCTTGCTCCTGGATGAGTATATAGATGCCAATTGAGCATTTCTTTCATCCATTCTGGGTCGAGTTTTCTCTTTTTAGTCCCTTTAAAGAGCTTCAAAAAATTTGTGATTTCTACAGAGGATGGTTTTCTTGTTCCTATAGGGATATAAGCTTTCTGTCTTGTTTCTATTTCCCTGATCAGTCCATCTTGAATAACCAGGACATGGGGATCATGTGGAAAGGGAATATCCAGGCATTTTGGATGAGGACACTGTTCTTTAGCAGTAGAATTTGGAGGAGGAAGATGTGTCATGGGATTATGATTTATATGCTCATGTTGTATTCCTCTTTCTATGGAGGAAATAGTAGTCAAGGATACTAGATCTCCACAGTCAAAGCATTTTACAGAAAAAGGTATATTTCCTGCTTTGTTTGCTAAAGACTGGAGAGAAGGATGCAGGCAAAGGGAATGATGTGAGATATTAGAGGAAGAAGGTCTAGTGACAACTTGTTGGGGAAAAGAGATGACTTCAGTGTCAGAAGTTTCTTGGATTTGTGCACTTTAGGGGTATCAATAACCCAGTTAGTAGGAAAAGAGAGATCTTCCCATTTTATGGTACAGTGTTCCATTTTTTGATTCAAAGAATCTGTGATTACCGGAGTGCTAAACTGAGAGTCTTTACTAGGGGAGTGTAAGATAGCAGGAAACATAGTATTTGTATGTCTGAAACATCCCCTAATCTGGACTGCTATATTTTTCCTTTTAGCATTCATATTAAATCCAGTTGTTCTGATTTGTAATTTTAGTATGTCTCCAAGAGTCTCATTAAAGGAATATACAGAAAATTTTGGATAACAGTCAAAATAGACTGGTCCATTGGAAAGGGGGGATACAATTCCTCCTATCAGTGAATCGGTGAACTTGTCATGTGTTAAATCTCTGATTGTGCAAAGCACATAACCATTTATTCCTTTATGAACAAGTGCATTTATTCTGATTCTAATGCATCCAAAGTGTACAAATTTAGTTTTATGTCTCTTTGCTTCTTTCTGAATTTTCTTTGGATTGAATAGTGAAATAGTTTGGGTAGTACCACTATTCTGTTGTATGATACTAATGGACTCTTTCACAAAAACTCTGGTTATTGCTCTCAGATGGAACATATTTAAGTCTTGATAGACTTTACTGGGATTTATATTTGGTAACTTCCATGCAGCTTGAGGATTTATTTCTACCTCTTCTATGTCTTCATGATTAATACTCTGAGATCTACTTAAAGAAAACATTGACTCAAGACTATTTACAGGGTCAGATCCAGAGGTACTACATTCTTCATAATTTTTAACATCTCTGAATGAGACTGACTTGGAATCCATTATGTGTATTAAAATCTTACTATCTTTGCATAGAAAAGCAGGGCGTTTAGTCTTATGTTCTCTAAAAAGAGAATTAGACAGGCTCCTCGCCGACTGCTCAGGAAAAGACTAGTAACCTCAGAATACAGAGAGAGAGTGTCGCAAGAGTGGAAATTGTGCCTTTAAACAGCCCGAGACTCTTGATACGGCACTTGGATTCAAACACACAAAGGCTATAGACAGAAAAGACTTAAAATACAGAGCAAATAGCTATAACAGATCGAAAGAGTCTGTTATCATACCTGGGTCATTCTGTCTAAGTTTGTTCAAGTTTGTGAGTGAAAGAGCATCCTGCTCTGATTCTGTATCTTTTGCATCCTGCACACATCTATTGTAATACCTGCATGGCTTATGCTCTGATAATATAAAGACTTTCGCTTGTTATTTAACTCTGATGCTTTTCTATTGTCTCTGAATTACGCACATTATGACTTCATATATTGGCCTGTATTTGCATCTGTTGTTCGTTGCTACTGCTTAAGGCTTATAGTTGCTTACCCTGTTGTTAAGGTTGTTGGTATTCTGGTGTAAGGTGTCGGTGGATCAGTGGTAGTAAGTCCCGCCAGGCGAGGAAGGTCGTTTAGGGCAGTTGTAGCTGTGAAAGTTCATCGAAAACCAGATATAGGCTTCAGATAGAACTGCTGAAAGGGCTCGATGGACTTCGAGTGGTAGGCTTCAGGAAGCTAAAGCAGAGTAAAGCGGTTAACCCGATGGTATTTGTTCTGACGGAAGTAGCAGAAACCAGAAGACCCGATGATGAAGGGAGATTGCACGTGAGACAAGCAGTCAATCAGCAAGATTCATACTCTTATAGAGGAGGCCCCTGCTTTACAAATGGTATCAGAGCAATGCATTCATTTTTGACCCGGGTATGATAATAGACTCTTTCAACCTGTTATAGCTATTCGCTCTATATTTTAGGTCTTTTGTGTCTATAGCCTTTGTGTGTTTGAATCCAAGTGTCGTATCAAGAGTCTCGAGCTGTTTAAAGGCACAGTTTCCACTCTTGCGACGCGCTCTCTCTGTATTCTGAGATTACTAGTCTTTGCCTGAGTAGTCGGCCAGGAGACTATCCAATTCTCTTTTTAGAGAACATAAGACTAAACGCCCTACTTTTCTGTGCAAAGATAATAAGATCTTTTATACTCAGAATGGATTCATTTGTATATGTCTGCTCTGTAAAAAACACTGTAGAATCTGTTGTATCTACTTCAGAACAATATTTTTGTTTTATGATCCATTATATGCCCTCTATTGAGTCCTTAGATCCTAGAATCAAAGACATCTATAAGGGTATGAGACCCCCTGGTACTCCTAGATATGGGTTAGGATATACTGAACAATGTGACACAGTCATCCCAGACTGTAGATTTACAAATCCTTTACCCTCTGATATTCAAAGACCATCCATAGATGAAATACATAAATTTCATACAATTATGAAAGGATGCCAGAAAGGATCTATTCTAGATGAATGGATCAAGAAAATGTTAAACTGGGATTTGTTTACAAATCCTGAAACTAAAGATTTCAGTACAGCCACTCCAAATGATGAAAAATTAAGGCTGTCACAAAAATGGAAAGAATATATGTCTGAAGCAGATAGTTGGATTTCTTTCTTTGAATGGAAGAAATTACAACAAAAATCTTTAGTCCAAATGGTAGGAGAAAGCTCTGAGTATTCTACTTCTAAACATAAGTGGAAAGGAATTGATGGCAGCATTATTGAATCAAACTCTGTCTTTCCACCCTTTAAGGGAATTGTTTTAGAAGACAATTCTAAACAAGTAAGAGCAATTCCTTTACTTTTGTCTGAAGAAGCCACCCAACTGTCAGGAATTGATAAAAGAGTCCAGTTAGTAGCAGAACAAGTAAACTGGACTAACACTTCTTTAAAGGGAATGGCTACAAACATTTTTGTAACCAATGACTATGCAAGAAAAGAACAGATCTATGATCTGCAAATATCCACAAACACAATAGTTAGAGCTGTGGATCAAGTTCAAGAAAAGGTCATTAATGTTAAAGAGAAAATGGATTCTGCTGTGTCTGAAATCTCTTATAGAGCTCAAGAATCAAGTAGAAACCATGAGGAAATTATGGAAGGATTAGGAAATGCCTTTTCAGAAATGGGCAAATCCCTAATTGAGATCAAAGGAAAAGGCCACCAGACGGATAAACCCATACCAAATTCCTTTATCCTGCCAAACCCTCATCTCTCTATTTTGTCCCCTGTACATAAACCTTCTGAGACAGAATCTGTAAAAAGTTTTCCTTTCTTTTTCCCTCGTAAAAAACATGAGATTTCTTCTAAAATCTCTGAGTCTTCCTCCAAGCCCACACATGATTCTCTTTCCCTTGTAACCATAATAAATCCATCTTATGAAGATCTTCCCCCTCATAATCACAGACCATCAGCCGCTGATTTAGCTGGAAAAGGCAAGCTTCCTGATTCTCAGAAATTTGCTGATGACTGGTTCCAAGAATGGAATATAGATAATCTGTCAATTACCCAAATCAGACAGATAATTGATAGGATGTATGTTTCTTATAAGATTATGTGCATGAAAGGAAAAACGGAAGTAGAAGCATGCAAAACTATCATTCAATGTTTTACTAGAACTCTCAGTAAATGGTGGGAAGTTATTTCCTCTCCTTTAATGATTCAAAAGATCGAATTAGAAGTATTAAAGGATGAAGAAGGAGATGTTGTTTATCATTATGATGGAAAAGTTGTGAATAATATGATTGGTGCTCTCACAACTCTCATACTTGAGCACTAGTGCGGAACAGAAACTAAAATTGTTGATAAACATGAAATTGTTCTAATGAACATGAAATGCAGAAAGATGTCTGAATATGAACAATTTCATAAAGAATGGAAACAGAGGATATTTGAGGCAAAAGAAATCAAAAACCTACTGTGGAAACAAGTTTATCTGGCAGCTCTTCCTAGTAAATTTGTTGAATATTTGAAAATGGAAGATGTCTTTAAACTTCCTTATGAAACATACACTTGGGGAGAAATTTACTCTTTAATAACCAAAGCCCTGATAGGACTTTAGACTAGTATGAAAGTTCAATACTCTGTCTCAAAATACTCATATCTCCCTGATCAAAAGTCCATTTGTGAACAATATGGCTTATATCTTACAAACCCTGCAAGAAAAAGGAGAAAAATGCCAAAAGATGATAGGAGAGAAAAGGGTAGAAAATTCAAAGCCAGATACAAATATGTTCCTTATACTCATTATTATAAGCCTCATGATATCAAGCTTAAAACCCATAAACATGAGGCAAAACAACAAATCAACTGTTGGATCTGTGGAAAAACAGGACACTATGCTCATGACTGTCCTGAAAATGAACCTTCTAGGAGATCTAAAGGAAAGATCTCAGAACAAAAAGCCAAAGAAGCTCAAACAAATAAGCAGATAGTGATCAAATCCTACTACAACAGATGTGGGGATAATAGTCATGATACACATTCTTGCCCCTACAATCCTCATAGAATAAAGGGAGAAACTCATTTGCTTCAAGAAGGGTGCTGCTACTCTAGCAGTACTTTAGAATTTGAGTATTCTTTAGAAAAAGAAATTTTTGTGAATCAGAATTGTAACTCTAGCAATCCAAATTTATGTTCTTGTGAAAGCAGCACTTATGACTCTGACAGTTCTGATTTTGAACCCGAACTCAAACCTCAAGAAAAGATAAAGGTCTGTATGTTTTCAAATACAGGAGATGAAGAAGCACAAATGCTTGCTCAGATCAAAGGTCTCCCAGAAGGGGATATGAAAACTTCTCTTCTTGAAACATTTATTAAGACTGTTAAATCAAAGAAAAAGGGAAAAAGATCTGAAATTGCAAGAAGGCAACCGTTGTTTTTAGATGCTTCTTTTGACAAGAATACAAAGACTTATATCAAGTTTAACAGAGAACCAAAGTTGCAGAATATCTCTGTTACCGACCTTGCAAAAGAAGTATATCTTCTTAGAAAAGAGGTCTCCGAACTCAAAGAGAAAATCAGCAGAATAGAAGGAGACTCTGAATTAAGCTTCAAGATTGATTCTTGGGCTAGGCAAGAAATTAAATAAATCAAAGAAAGATTAGAATCAATCCCTCCTTCTTTAGAAGATGCTCCATTCGAAACAGTCCTCCTAGAGAAAACTACTTCATAAATGCAGGGAATAAGGTATGAAAATTCTTCCTGTTAAGTATCAAAAATATTATATCAGAATTTGGTATAAACATTGGTTTCCTAGATTTGGTTCAGCTATTGGGTTAGGAAATAAAGATACAACATTTCAGTTTGAAATTCCCAAAGGCATCCTGTTAATTGAAGATTATGCACTGGGAATGAAATTCCAAATCCTTGATATACCAGTTGACTGTATACTTGGCACTCCTTTTTTATCAGCAGTAGAGCCACATGGGTCTTGTATTTGTTTAGATCAAAAGGTTGGCTATTTTATCACATTGCCTAGTATCCATGGAAATCCTTCAAAGAGAATAGAATTTCCATTTATTTCTGAAACTCATGTCCAGCTTGCCTATTGTCAGAAAAGTCTGGTAATAGTAGAAGTTTTTGATGATCAAAGGAATGCTCCTGTTACACATTATCTGGATGACAATACTCCATGGGAAACATTCAAGGAGCATTGGATACCTAAATGGCAGCTCCGGCATGCAGAAAAAATATAATTGGGATTACCTGGCTTCTCCAGGAATACTCACATAAATGTTCTGCCACCTCAACATGTATTAGGCAGAATGCATCAGCCCATTACTGTTTCATCTAGAAAAAAGTTAATTGAAATGGGAGATCTAAGTAGACTCAGGGTTGTAGATAGACAGTATTATGATCATCCATCAAGAAGTTGGGCTAATACTCATGCATATCACTTCTTTCAGATCAACAGAATGAGGACTATTCAAGAATGGCCAAACAATAATCCAAATGAACTATTTTTTAATATAAATTATCAGCAGTATAAAACTATGTGGTTTAATATTTGTCTTTGGACAGACAGGTACAAGTATTATTGCTGCATGATATGATTTGCTCACTCCTTTAGAGATTGGCCTGAACCAGACTGGTTGTTAGAATGGTGGAATCAATTTGGTTTAAATCCTGTTGGTATCAATCCAGATGTTACAGAAGTTGGCAAGATGTTTCTTTTTCCTAATCGGACTCTTGATACTATTTCTGGTTTATTTTCTGAAGAAGAATATAAAATGATGTTTATCAAAGAAAAACATCCATGGATTATAAGAACCAAGTTCCTGCTCCATCAAAATGACAACTATAATAATGATCCTGAATTAGTCAGAGAAATATACACTCATCATTGGGACCTAGATACCTTTAGAAATTTTCATGATCACCCTCTGGAATGATGGTTTCCGTGGGTTTTCCATAAAAATATCCACAATGTAATAATTCATGTCTAGATGGTCGACAGTGGTGTCATCCATGTTCCGTGGGTTGTCGATATCAACTCCACTTTGTACAAAATATAAATAAGTAGTGTTGTCAGTTCAATAATGAGAATCTTAGAAACTCAGAGCACTTCTCCGACTTTTGGTGCGGTTTGACCCACATTTCTAAGATGCTCTACTATTTTTCATATGAAGTATGTACTCTGGTCAGGGAATCTTTCACGATCACCCCGTCAGAATGACTGTTGTATCTACTTTCGGTGATTTGATAAGGGAATCTTGCGTGAATACCCTGACAAATCTATCATAGTACTTTACTTTTGGTGTGATTTAAAATAAAGTTGTCCGATCGGTCAGAGATTCCTGCGCGAATACATCTGTCGAATCAATAAAGAAAGATTTAGTGGTCGACATGTAGGACCACAAGTCTATTCGGGTTTGATGCTTCATCATGACTCCACCGCCTCAAATTTGTATAAGAAGAGGGTGAGAGTTCATTCTTGGCATCCGGAATTTCTCGAGTTGAGTCTTGTATTAGTGAGTCAGTCTTCTAAGCTTCCCTCCTGTCCAAAGCTTTGGGTCATTCTGTCTAAGTTTGTTCAAGTTTGTGAGCGAAACAGCATCCTGCTCTGAGTCTGTATCTTGTGCATCCTGCACACATCTATTGTAATACCCGCATGGCTTATGCTCTGATAATATAAAGACTTCCGCTTGTTATTTAACTCTGATGCTTGTCTATTGTCTCTGAATTACGCGCATTGTGACTTCATATATTGGCCTGTATTTGCATCCGTTGTTCGTTGGTACTGCTTAAGGATTATAGTTTCTTACCCTGTTGTTAAGGTTACTGGTATTCTGGTGTAAGGCGATGGTGGATCAGTGGTAGTAAGTCCCGCCAGGCGAGGAAGGCCGTTTAGGGCAGTTGTAGCTGTTAAAGTTCGCGGAAAACCAAATAGAGGCTTCAGATAGAACTATTGAAAGGGCTCGATGGACTTCGAGTGGTAGGCTTCAGGAAGCTAAAGTAGAGAAAAGTGGTTAACCTGACGATATTCGTTCTGATGGAAGTAGCAGAAACCAGAAGACCCGATGATGAAGGGAGATCGCACGTGAGACAAGTAGTCAATTAGCAAGCTTCATACTCTTACAGAGGAGGCCCCTGCTTTACAAATGGTATCAGAGCCATGCATTCATTTTTGACCTGGGTATGATAACAGACTCTTTCGATCTTTTATAGCTATTCGCTCTTTATTTTAAGTCTTTTTTGTCTATATCCTTTGTGTGTTTGAATCCAAGTGCCGTATCAAGAGTCTCGAGCTGTTTAAAGGCACAGTTTCCACTCTTGCGACATGCTCTCTCTGTATTCTGAGATTACTAGTCTTTGCCTGAGCAGTCGGCCAGGAGCCTGTCTAATTCTCTTTTTAGAGAACATAAGACTAAACGCCCTGCTTTTCTATGCAAAGATAGGAAGATCTTTTATACTCAGAATGGATTCCTCTGTATATGTCCGCTCTGTAAAAAACACTGTAGAATCTGATGTATCTACTTTAGAACAATCTTTCTGTTTTATGATCCATTATATGCCCTCTATTAATTCCTTAGATCCTAGAATCATAGACATCTATAAGGGTATGAGACCCCCTGGTACTCCTAGATATGGGTTAGGATATACTGAACAATGTGACACACTCATCCCAGACTGTAGCTTTACAAATCCTTTACCCTCTGATATTCAAAGACTGTCCATAGATGAAATACATAAATTTCATACAATTATGAAAGGATTCCAGAAAGGATCTATTCCAGATGAATGGATCAAGAAAATGTTAAACTGGGATTTGTTTACAAATCCTGAAACTAAAGAATTCAGTACAGCCACTCCAAATGATGAAAAATTAAGGCTGCCACAAAAATGGAAAGAATATATGTCTGAAGCAGATAGTTGGATTTCTTTCTTTGAATGGAAGAAATTACAACAAAAATCTTTAGTCCAAATGGTAGGAGAAAGCTCTGAGTCTTCTACTTCTAAACATAAGTGGAAAGGAATTGATGGCAACATTATTGAATCAAACTCTGTCTTTCCACCCTTTAAGGGAATTGTTTTGGAAGACAGCTCTAAACAAGTAAGAGAAATTCCTTTACTTTTGTCTGAAGAAGCCACCCAACTGTCAGGAATTGATAAAAGAGTCCAGTCAGTAGCAGAACAAGTAAACTGGACTCAGAGCCATGCATTCGTTTTTGACCCGGGTATGATAACATACTCTTTCGATCTGTTATAGCTATTCGCTCTGTATTTTAAGTCTTTTCTGTCTATAGCCTTTGTGTGTTTGAATCCAAGTGCCAATTCCAAGAGCTATTACCTCGGCACAAATCCAAGAAACTTCTTAGACAAGCAGTCAATCAGTAAGCTTCATACTCTTACAGAGGAGGCCCCTGCTTTACAAATGTTAACTGTACGAACAAAAGAATACTCTATTGAATTCTCATTCTTTAGAAGAGTATCCTCAGGTATAATTTTATTCCTTTTTCGGGCCTGAGGGACTAAATTTACGAAAAAGAAACCCCCACGGAGTCCATTGTTAATCTCTTTTCAGACTCCCTGAAATTGAAAAGATCGTCGAGTGACCTTATTCTTTCACACTCATTAAATTGGTCCAGAAGAATATTCCTGACGGAGTCCATAGTTAAGCTTTTTTCAGACTCCTTAAAAGTGAAAAAATAATCGAGTGATCTTGTCCTTGTCACACTCATTAAAATGGTTTTTGAATTGACGTCTAATCGGTGCTAGTTTATCCCTTTTTCAAACCGACTAGACTATTGTCAAAAAAGGTACCCTAGCGGAGTCTCCTTTTATGCTTTTTCAGACTCTCTAAATATGAAGAACCACCGAGCTTACCTTCTCTGGGCTCGTTAAACTTACATCGAAGGACGTTACCATTGTGTGTTCTATCAACCACATTTACATACCTTATCCATCATCCTTGTGATAGTTTGCTTCTGTGTCTTAACACCTTTGGCCACCAGAGGATTTTTCCTGGGTATCATTTTACCAAAACATCAGTATTGTCCTTGTGCCTCGAGCTTGTATGTTTGCAGTACTCGTTCCTCCATTGTAACGTAATATTCCTTTATTCTTTTTCAAAAATTATCAAAAAGAACAAAAAAATCAAATATACCCCAAAAAGAGGATGGGAAAAGTATTTTCTTTATTGGCAGCATAATGAGTCGCCCTTGGATAAAGC
>JASDQU010750622.1:8298-36881 GCA_032191745.1 Picea mariana
TTGAATTTTAATAATGCAGGGACTGTGCGCTCTCTCTTCTTTAGTTGGTGATCGTTGATTTATAACAGCTAGAATAAGCGTTCAATATTTAGACCTAGCTCTGTGGTAGCTCAGATCCAAGTAACGTCAAGCAAAACAATGAAAACGAGGTTATAATATATGCTCGCTGCTCTTCTATGTTTGACTCTGAAGTTCCTAACAATTTGTTTTATTTTGCAGTGCCATTTCAAAGGAACGCTTGCAGGTTTCGGGAAAAAGAGCTTTTGTTTTCAGCTGTGCTAGTGTTGGCTGGATTGAACTGAAGTCACTGGCTCTTCTACGTAAGACAATTTATTTTGCGGATTAGTAGCTTTCAATATGAAGTTGATGTAATTGGGGAGGCAGCGTAAATCCTGCTTCAAAAACTGTATAACGAATTTTGCATATACATTTATAAAGCTTTTGTTATTGCAGACGGGATATCCCTACCATTCAAAACCTTGTTTCCGTGCTTATAATGTCATCCTTTTCAAATAGTTTTGATAAATCTTTTACTTTACCGATATTCATCCCAAAAAGATCTTGCTTAAAGATCAGATGGGCCGAATCGCTTACAGTCTGTGTCAGTTTTGTTGATGCAAGTGAAAATTTACTGCAACCCTTTTTCTTAGATTCAGCTCATATTGCATATGTTAGCACAGAAAATAATTATTATTCTTCTTTCCGGTAATAAATAGTTTCTATGCGGTCTTCGACCTGCAGTACATAAGTCCGAGATGGACAAGCTTGGAATGTTTACTAATTAAATTATCGTAGGAGTAAAATAAATATAAACATACGTTTAATTAAACAAAACGGAATGGAAAGAATGAAAATAGGTATTAAATATTAAATATAACATGAAATAATGAAGAATGCTTAAAATACATTCAATATAAATAAGTCTTATTAATTGGTTAGTTGTAACTAATAATTATTTATATGGGTTATAAATTAATATCTATTAAATCTTTACCCTTAGGTGTAGGATAGTTAGTGATGGAGTCTATTGTTAAGGTTCTCTTTGATGTTAAAGTCACCGGTTCCAAACCTGTAGGGACATCCAGCCATGTTAAGGGTTTATGTGGCTGAGGCATATATTAATAAGAGACAAAATCATGGAGAAAAATAGAGTAAATCAAAAATAATTTTATAACTTATAATCTCAAAATTAAAGACAATACACCTTATCCTATCCTCCTCATGGAAGCTAGTCTTTTCCCTATGGAGTAACAAAAAGAAAGTTGTGATAATCATATATAAAAATATCACTATGATAGTTTAGTATAGGCACTGAAAGCAAGTGTAGATTGGCGAACATTTGGTTGTCTACTAAGAAATAACTCTTCCACTCTAGTTATGTTATATGGATGTGAAGTTTGGGATGTAGTGTCTCTAGAAAATCATGGAGAAAAGTAGAGTAAATAAAAAATAATTTTATAGCTTGTAATCTAAAAATTAAATACAATACAACTTATCCTATCCTCCTCATGGAAGCTAGTCGTTTCCCTATCAAGTAACAAAAAGAAGGTTGTGATAATCAAATATAAAAAGTTCACTGTGATAGTTTAGTATAGGAACTAAAAGAAAGTGTAGATTGACGGACATTTGGTTGGTAAATCAAAAATAATTTTATAACTTATAATCTTAAAATTAAAAACAATACACCCTATCCTATCCTCATGGAAGCTAGTCTTTTCCCTATGGAGTAACAAACAGAAGGTTGTGATAATCAAATATAAAAAGATCACTATGATAGTTTAGTATAGTAACTCAAAGAAAGTGTAGATTGGTAGACATTTGGTTGTGTGATAAGAAATAAATCTTCCACTAGATTTATGTTATTGGATATGAAGTTTCGGATGTAGTGTCTCTACATAATCATGGAGAATAATAGAGTAAATCAAAAATAATTTTATAACTTATAATCTCAAAATTAAAGACAATACACCCTATCCTATCCTCCTCATTGAAGCTAGTCTTTTCCCTATGGAGTAACAAAAAGAAGGTTGTGATAATCAAATATAAAAAGATCACTGTGATAGTTTAGTATAGGAATTGAAAGCAAGTGTATATTGGGGGAAATTTGGTTGTGTGATAAGAAATAACTCTTCCACTCTAGTTATGTTATATGGATGTGAAGTTTTGGATGTAGTATCTCTACAAAATCATGGAGAAGAATAGAGTAAATGAAAAATAATTTTATAACTTATAATCTCAAAATTAAAGACAATACACCCTATCCTATCCTCCTCATGGAAGCTAGTATTTTCCCTATGGAGTGCACAATGATGATTAGGTACTAAGAAGAAAATCAACATTAAATATGAACCAACTCCGACCAACTACATGTTGATTTTTGTAGCTTTGGGTATGTACTCTCACATGAACCTAGGTGTTGGGCATGTGTTAATCATCATGGGCACCACATCATACTTTTGGTTTGGTGAAAACCCCCTTGGATTTGCGTGGGGGATTCAAGGGTTTGATGATGAGCTTTGTGGACTTGTGTTGGGAAATACTAAATTGATGTTGACTTATGGAGGGGATTTTATATTGACCCATAAGACTTGTATATAAAGGAAGGAGGTTAGTGTCACATTACACAACATGTAGAGTGTGTGGAGACATGACGGAGCTAGCATAAGTGAGTTTGTACTTGTGTTAGGAGGCTTGGTGATCTCAACAAACGAAAATTATGCACGTGGATAATATGGCTTAGGAGAGGGAAGTGAAGACGGTCACACATAGTGAGCGGATTTTTCATACAATACTTGTGTGCAGGAGGATGAAACACGTATAGACATAGGTTGCAGAAGGAAAAATTGTGTATAGGGTATACACGAATTGCAGTGGAACAATGCATATATGTGGGTTGCGAGTAAGGTAAATAGTGTATCTTATTTTTTGGGTAGTTATAGATTTGTAAAGGCTAACAGGTGACACCAGCACGCCATACAGGTGGTCAATATCAGATTGTGTGTAGAGGATATTCTGAGGGATATTTTTGAGGTTTGGTTTTCTAGTTTGTATGGTTATTGGAGAACACGATTGTTCTTAGTTTTTTTGAATTTGGAGGCCAAGGTTGTCCTCATATTTTGGTGATATTGTGTTGGATGGTAGTGTTGGTTTTTCCCTAAGGATTTATGATGTTAACAAGATTATAGAACTGAAATTATGTCTCATATGTATTACTTATTCATCTGATGCAGGATCATCATTGCTAAGCATATAGAGGCGGGAGCACTCAACATGTGAGAGTTCTTCCAGAACTTAAACGTGGGCAGTTACAACCAATTTCGGAATTCACCTCCACTCAGCGCTGGAATTCACCTTTTGAGGCACGCTTGAACCGGTGCCGAATTTTACTCTTTTGAGTCATGTTTTGAAATTGTAAACATAACAGGAGTTTCCAGTTCAACTCTAGAATGCGACTAAACTAAGATAGCATAGGATGAATTTTAGAGTAGGCAAGTAGCCAAGGGAAACCCTAGAAACATTTTTGAGTTATGTAGGAGTTTGTACACCCAGTTAGAGAGAGCTGCAATACAGAGAGAAATTAGTTGTAAGAGAGAACTGCGAGTTAGTAGGAGATCTCAGTGTTTTGAATTACTGTAATTTTGAATGTATTCTGTAGCCATTGGGCACTTGTGAATACAACAGAATGGAAACTTGATCCAAATGTATGGTGTGTGGACTATGTGCATTTTCCTGTCATTTCTGTTTACATGAACAAGTGGATGGAACTGTGAGTTTTTCGAGTTTCAATTGTTTCTCTTCATTGGAAGCTCTGGAAGGTGTGCATCGAGCCAGAGAGGAACGCAAGGAGATCAGGAGGAATTTATCTATGAGAAATATTGTGGATCTAAGTTATCAAAATCCCTCAAACATAAGGAGTGTGTGGGAAATTGAAGTCTGAACCAGACAAATCTCAGGAGGGATAATGCTTTGGAAAGTGTTATCAAGATCCAGGAACTCATTCGGAACAAAGACAGAGTCTTCGAAGACTTGGAAAATCTTCTAAGTCTGAAGTGAGTAAAATCTCGAGAGGAAGAACGATGTCAAGTGTTGGATCGCGGTGGAAGATCCCACAGACCATTGGATTTGAGGGAGAAGCGCAGGCTTTAAGACTGCATAGATCCAGGAGGGGAGATCCCGAAGATCTGAACAGATGGTGGAGAGTCCTTAAAGAGAAACGCTTAAACCCCGCTAGTCGTTGGATAAGGTGGAGCTGCGAGGAGGTTAGCGGCGAGGGATTTTTGACGTCCAAAGCATTTTGGAATTTTAGCATTTTGACAACCGAGGATTCCAAGGAAAAAGATATCCCTTGCAACCAGATTTCGCGAAACGCAAAGACCCGAAAGAATAGACATTGGGACATTTCGGCATTCCGGCAACCCGGGATTCCAAGGACAAGAGATATCCCTTTCACCCAGATTTCACAAAACGCAAAAACCTGAAAGAGTAGGCACTAGGACATTTTGGCATTCTGGCAATTGGGGATTCCAAGGAGAAGAGATATCTCTTGCACCCAAATTTCGTGAAATGCAAAAACCCGAAAGAATAGGCATTGGGACATTTCAACATTCTGACAACTAGGGATTCCAAGGAACAGAGATACCCCTTGCATTCTGATTTCACGAAACGTGAAAACCTGAAGGAATAGATGTTGGGACTTTTTGACATTTCGGCAACCAAGGGTTCGAAGGATGAAGGGACAGGACACTTGACTTGTGAAGTCCTGGTCCATGATATTTTAGCATTTCAGCAACTGGGGGTTCGAAGGACGAAGGGACGGGATGCTTGACTTGTAAATTTTGGTCCACAATAAGCACCCTTTTTGGCTTAGCGCAAGGTCATGGCTCTTGGTCGTGTGTTGTGGGAGCTCACACTTGGCACTAGGAAAATCCAACTGAGCATTTGTGGGGGACCTATGTGTTCGTTCAAAGGATTCCAGTATGGAACCAGAAGAGCCATTTCGGCTCCGGAATCAGAAGATCCTGACTGGGAGGTTGCGCAGCCCTTAAGAGGGATAGGGGGTCTGCATCATGTGGTATCAGAGCATTAGTTTTTCGTCTATAGACTTCAGGAAAAGGAGGAAAAAGAAAGAGATAGAGAACTCGAAGCTGTACCCTGTGTGTGAAAAATAGTGAACATAATGACGCCAAGAGGACGAGAGTCACCTTTAGCCAACCATGTTGTAGAGAGGGATATGCTCGAGCTTCGCACCCGATTAGAAACAATGGAAACAACAAAGAGAAGAGCACCTAACGTTGGGGATGTCAGTGATGCAGAAAGTGAAGAGGTTGAGGTTGAAGAAGCTGGGGGAAAGGATGCTGCAGAAGAACGTTTTTTGAGAGCAGTTACTAGATTGGGAGGCAGAGCTAAGATAGAGGTCCACATGTATGATGGAAATCTAGATGCTGAAGAACTGTTGGATTGGATAAGGTCCATGGAAAAACACTTCGACTATGAAGATGTCGATGAGTAGAAGAAGGTGAAGCAGGCAGTCACCAGGCTAAAAGGGCATGCAACACTGTGGTGGGACGAACTGCAGGCTCAGAGGACAAGTAAAGGAAAATAAAGGATAAAAATTTGGGACTTGATGGTAGGCAAACTGAATGCTAAGTTCATACCCAAAGACTACTAGATCAATCTGTTTAGGAAGCTACAGAACCTGAGACAGAAAGGGATGATAGTCAAGGAGCACACCGAGGAGTTCTACCAGTTGAACATCAGAACTAGGCAAAGGGAGAGAGACAGAGAAAGAGTCACCAGATATATAAATGGCTTGAGATATGAGATCGAGGACGAGCTCAGCATGATGTCAGTCAGGACTGTGGAAGATGCTTATCAGTTTGCGTTGAAGTCAGAGGAGAAGCTGGCCAGAAAACATAACCAGTGAGGAAGAGGTAAAGGCTCAATCCTAAGAAAAAGCAAGGGATTTAACCATGACAGAGCACATTAGTCTAAGGACGAGGCTGAGCAACCACACGATCACTCATAATGAGGAGGAATTTCATGAGGGAGATAGAGTGGTGGAAGAAACTCTTCTAAAGGAGGAGGCGGAGGATGAGTAAGGTTCTATAATTGTGGAAAGATAGGGCACATGTCTTGGGAATGTCCCAAGAAGAAGAAGGAAGGAGGAGAAGCTCACATTTCAGAAACACAAGGAAGAGATGTTGAGGTAAAAGGAGCAGAGGATGGAGCATACCTGATGTTGAGAAAACTTCTCTTAAAACCAGAGCTAGAAATTGAAAAGCCAGTATAGAGAAACAATCTCTTCAGGACAGCTTGCAAGACTAAGGATAAAGTATGCAAGGTGATCATTGATAGTGGGAGTACTGACAACCTAGTATCCACAAAGATGGTGGAGAAATTGGAGCTAAATAAAACTGCACATCCAAGGCCATACAAAGTCTCATGGATGCAAAAAGGACACCAAGTAATGATCACTAAACAATGCCTGGTTGAAATTAAAATAGGAGGATATAAAGATGAAATCCAATGTGATGTAATTCCCATGGACGTATGCCACATTTTGTTGGGAAGACCATGGCAGTTTGACAGAAATGTCATTCACGATGGAAGGAATAATACATATACATTGGAGAAGAATGGTAGGACACATATGTTGTTGCCAATGGAGGAGAAGAGAGCGAAAGAGGAAGCCAGCACAAGGATACTGCTCATGGGTGGGAAGGAACTCCTGAAAGAAGTCAAGGAAGAACAAGAGATGCAGTTCGCTGTGGTGAGGAAGCCCAAAGTCATCCTTACGAGTACATCAATGGATGATTTACCTGAAGAAGTTCAGGAGCTGCTGGATAATTTTGTTGATATAGTGGTGGATGAGCTACCAAACTCATTGCCACCCATCAGGAGTATCAATCATCATATCGACTTGATACCAGGAGAAAGCCTGCCAAACAAGGCAACGTACAGATTAACACCTCGAGAGAATGAGGAGGTGAGGAGCAAGTCAAAGAGTTCTTGGATAAGTCTTTAGTCAGAGAAAGTTTGAGCCCATGCGCAGTACCAACTGTGTTAAGCCCAATGAAATATGGAGGATGGAGAATGTGCACAGACTCAAGAGCCATCAACAAGATCACCGTCAAGTACATATTTCCTTTACCGAGAATGGATGATTTAATGGATTGCTTAAGTGGAGCAAATTTCTTTTCTAAGATAGATATGAAAAGTGGATATCACTAGATCAGGATGAGAGAAGGTGATGAATGGAAAACAACCTTTAAGACGAATGAAGGTCTGTATGAGTGACTGGTTATGACATTTGGATTAACGAATTCCCTAAGCACTTTTATGAGGCTGATGAATGAAATTCTAAAAGATTTCATTGGCAAGTTCATGGTTGTATATCTGGACAATATACTGATCTTTAGCAGGACTAAAGAGGAGAATTTGAGGCACCTAACGCTAGTAAGGAGGAGGATACAATAGGAGAAGTTGCTAATCAATTTGAAGAAGTCCTCTTTTATGAAGACAAAATTCATTTATTTGGGTTTCATGATCTCTTCGAATGAACTGAAGATGGATCTAGAGAAGGTGAAAGTGATCAGGGAATGCCCGTCACCAAGGACCATGTTCCAGGTAAGGAGCTTTCATGGTTTAGCAAGATTCTATAGGAAGTTCATTAGAGACTTCAGTGGGATTTGTGCACCCATGATGGATACAGTAAAGAAGCAACATAAGTCTTTTAAATGGAGAGAGGAGGTCGAAAGGAGCTTCAATATACTGAAGGAGAAGATAACAGAACAACCAATTCTGGTCTTGCCGAATTTTGGGAAAACATTTTAGGTAAGATGTGACGCAAGTGGAGTTGCAATAGGAGCGGTTCTGAGTCAGGACAATCGACATGTTGCCTATTTCAGTGAGAAGCTGAATGAGACTAAGAGTAAATACTCCACATACGACAAGGAGTTTTATGCCATAATTCAAGCTTTGAAGAAGAGGCATTATCTTGTCCCACAAGAGTTTGTCTTATACAGTGATAACCAAGATTTACAATTGATAACCCAACAAGAAAAACTGAATCAGAGGCATGCAAAATGGGTTTAATTTATGCAAAATTTTACTTTTTTCATAAAGCATATTGTTGGGAATGCTAACAAAGTTGTTGATGCGTTAAGTAGGAGATGTTTAATTCTACAATAATTCCAGGTGGAGACCTTGGGGTTTGAACACTTTAAGGATATGTATTGTGATGATACATATTTCAAGGAGGCCTATGAAGTATGTACAAGCCCTGTACTGAGAGATAAAAGTTAGTGGACATAGTATATGGCTTAGGAAGGATTGTTGTTGATAGGAAATCAATTGTGCATACCAAGATGCTCAATGAGGGACAATTTTCTGAAGGAGAAGCATAGTGGAGGATTGGCTGGACATTTCGGCCATGATAAAATGTTTGCACAGTTGAGCAGTTCATACTATTGGCCAGGTATGAGAACAGAGGTGATAAATTTCATGAACAAATGTAGGATTTGCCAACATGCAAAGGGGAAAAGACAGAACACTGGATTGTATCAACCATTGCCAATACCAGATAGGCCTTGGGATGCAATAAGCATGGATTTTGTGTTGGGATTGCCAAGAAAACAAAGGGGATTCAATTCCATATTTGTGGTGGTGGATAGGTTTTCAAAGATGGCACACTTCATCCCATGCCAGAAGACCAGTGATGCAACACATGTTGCAAATCTGTTTTTCAGAGAAGTTGTGAGACTTCACGGCCTACCCAGGAGCATTGTCTCAGACAGAGACACAAAATTTGTTGGTCATTTTTGGAGGACGTTGTGGAAGAAGATGGGGACAAATTTGTCCTTCAACTCATCTTATCACCCTTAGACAGATGGGCAGACTAAGGTGGTAAATAGAAGTTTGGGAAACTTATTGAGAAGCCTGGTTACTGAACACCATAACCAGTGGGATCAGATCCTGCCACAAGTAGAATTTTCATACAATGACTCACAAAATAGAAGCACTGGAAGGATCCCATTCCAAATACTCTATGGAATGCAACCCAAGGGAGTTTCTAACTTAAGGGACTTGGAACAGGGAGAGATTAGAAGTGCTGGAGCAGAGGATTTTGTTGTTGAAATGTAGAGACTCCATAGTCGGATCAAAGAACAATTACATAGTTCTAACTAGAAATATAAGAATAGAGTTGATCAACATAGTAGGGAACTTCAATTTGAAGTGGGAGATCAGGTTTTAGCACATCTCAGGAAGGAAAGGTTCCCTAGGGGAACATATAACAAATTGAAGATGAAGAATATAGGACCCTGTAAGATCTTGAGGAAGTTTGATGCAAACGCCTATGAGATCGAGCTGCCAAATGGTTTGGGAATTTCACCCATATTCAATGTCTTAGACTTGTACCCTTACAGAAAATACGAAACAAAAGGACCGGAAGATCAAGGAAAGATTCAATGGGAGAAGAAGATGCCTGTGGTAGAGAAGCTACCGATGGAGAAGATTTTGGATCACACGATTGGAAAGAAGACCAAGAGGAAGAGTTATTTTGAGTATCTGGTCAAATGGAAGGGATGCCCAATAGAAGATGTCAGTTGGGAAAACGAAGTTGATATCTAGAAGCAAGGAAAGTCAGAAGAGGAGCTCATGGACAGGAGTCCATGAATTTTTGTCAAGGCGAGTATGATACAGGAGCATCGTTGGCAAGCACACAGAGGTGGGACCACTCAACACGTGAGAGTTCTTCCAGAACTTCAACGTGGGCAGTTACAACCGATTTCAGAATCCGCCTCCACTCAGTGCTGGAATTCACCTTTGAGGCACGCTTGAACCGGTGTCAAATTTTACCCTTTGAGGCAAGTTTTGAAATTGTAAACAGAGCGGGAGTTTACACTTCGTCTCTAGAATGTGACTAAACTAAGATAGCGTAGGATGAATTTTAGAGTAGGCAAGTAGCCAGGGGAAACCCTAGCAACATTTTTGAGTTATGTAGGAGTTTGTACACCCAATTAAAGAGAGCTGCAATACAAAGAGAAATTAGTTGTAAGAGAGAACTGTAAGTTAGCAGGAGATCTTAGTGTTTTGAATTAATGTAATTTTTAATGTATTTTGTAGCCATTGGGCACTTGTGAATATAACATAATGGAAAATTGATCCAAATGTATGGTGTGTGGACTATGTGCATTTTCCTGTCATTTCTGTTTACATGAACAAGTGGATGGAACTGTGAGTTTTTCCAGTTTCAATTGTTTCTCTTCATTGGAAGCTCTCCAAGGTGTGCATCGAGCCAAAGAGGAACGTAAGGAGATCAGGAGGAATTTATTTATGAGAAATATCGTGGATCTGAGTTATCTAAATCCCTCAAACGCAAGAAGCGCTTGGGAAATCAAACTCTGAAACAGACAAAGCTCAGGAGCGATAACGCTTCAAAAAGTGTTATTGAGATCCAGGAACTCATTCCGTGGAAGGAACGAAGACAAATTCTTCGAATACCCGAAAAATATTCTAAGTCCGAAGTGAGTAAAAGCTCAGGAGGAAGAACGTCGTTGAGCATTGGATCATGGTGGAAGATCCAATAGATCGTCCGATTTGAGGGAGAAGTGCAGGCTTTAATGTTGCGTAGATCCGAGAGGGGAGATCCCGAAGATCTGAACGGACGGTAGAGATTCCTTGAGGAGAAACGCCGAAACCCCGCCAGCCATTGGATAAGGTGGAGCTATGAGGAGGTTAGTGGCAAGGTGTTTTTGACATCTAAAGAATTTTTGCATTTCGACATTTTGGCATTTTGGCAACCGGGGATTCCAAGGAGAAGAGATATCCCTTTCATCCAGATTACACAAAACACGAAGACCCAAAAGAATAGGCATTGGGACATTTCGGCATTTCGACAACCAGGGATTCCAAGGAGTAGAGATATCCCTTGCACCCAGATATCGTGAAACGCAAAAAACCAAAAGAGTAGGCATTGGGACATTTCGGCATTCCGGCAACCGGGGATTCCAAGGAGCAGAGATATCCCTTGCACC
Organism: Picea mariana; assembly: GCA_032191745.1. NCBI lineage: Eukaryota > Viridiplantae > Streptophyta > Pinopsida > Pinales > Pinaceae > Picea > Picea mariana. Next base: position 19,335 of record JASDQU010750622.1, read on the forward strand.
CAGATTTTGCGAAACATGGAAACCCAAAAGAATAGGCGCTGGGACATTTCGGCATTCCAGCAACCGAGGATTCCAAGGAACAGAGATATCCCTTGCATTTTGATTTCGTGAAACACAAAAACTCGAAGGAATAGGTGCTGGGACTTTTCGACATTTTGACAACCAGGGGTTCGAAGGACGAAGGGATGGGATGCTTGACTTGTGAAGTCCCGGTCCACAATATTTCGACATTTCGACATCTGGGGGTTCGAAGGATGAAGGGATGGGATGCTTGACTTGTGAAGTTTCGGTCCATGATAAGCGGCCTTTTTGGCTTAGTGCAAGGTCACAAATCTTGGTTGTGTGCTGTGGGAGATAACGCTTGGCGCTTGGAAAATTCAACTGAGCATTTGTGGGGGACCTGTGTGTACATTCGAAGGATTCGAGTTTGGAACTAGAAGAGCCATTTCGGCTCTGGAATTAGAATATCTTGACCAGGAGGTCGTGCAACCCTTAAGAGGGATAGGAAGTCTACATCATTATCTCTGATCTTTGTGAAGCAGGAGCATCTACATATTCATTAAAAGAGGAGGATAGGCTGAAGGACAACCCATTAACCAGTGTATATATGGAGCTGATTTAGATTCTACAAAGGAAAGCGCACCTTTTTGAATTTGAAATTATATAAAAAGAAACATAATTAATGATTGGAGGCTGAGGACATCCCCAAAGATCCTCTCAGATCAATATCACTTTAATGTAAAGGATGTATTGTACAGAGGTTGCAGATCAACCCTTATCTTTTTTTGTAAATGTTATTAAATCCATAAGTCCTTAGTAGATGGATGCATTAATCTTGATAGGATAGCATTTAGGTTGTTGGGGGTAAATGCTCAATATATCAACTATTGTATATATTTTTTCATCATATTCCCAAACAAAGGGTTGTTACTCATCACTTATTTTAATGAAAGTTGGTGCTGCTTATTTGTGATAGTTGCCATTTCTAAAAAAAAAAGAGTTGATGTTGTTGAGAGCCAGAGAGAATTGTATGAGTGTTGAAGGAGCAGTGGAGGACTTTTTGTGTCTAAGTATATTATCACTTAAATGAATATAACAGAGAACCTTTAATACAAATATTAGGTGTTGTTGTTACTGTGTTTATCTGAATGAATGATATGATTTTTCTACATTTAAATTCTCTCGTTATAATTGTTCTTGTGCTTGTGAGTGCATTTTATGGTTAAATACATGAGTGTGTAGGGTTAGAATATGTTTCAATTTTTTCTCTTCTGAGAGCCCATGCAATGAGTTCACATTGTCCAAAAGTAGTGCGTTGACATAGTTAAGTTTAGCTCAGAGAAGCTCATGAGAGATAACATTGAATCTTCGATAGCAGTAGTGCAGAGAAAGCACAAAGCCAAGCAAGGAGTGCACATGTCGATTTTTTCCCAAACTCTTGGTTAAGGAGAGAACAATCAAGATTTGAAGAGTTCCAAGGTCACAAGGTGTGCGCCCAAGGTTCTAAAACCTTAGAGGAACAAACTCAGGAGAGATTGCGATCTTAGCATTAAGGAGAAAATACCTAGAAAGTTTTCTAAGTTCTAATGCCTAAACATTTGAAGGGAGTGATCAGAGGGGAGGGAGAGGTCTAATATACCTCTAGAACCTAAGCCAAGGAGAGATAGAAACCATTCATATAGAGGAAGGAAACTTAGAAAGTTTCTAGTTTCCAACATTTTACAGTGTGGGAAGAGCGCACCAAAAGGATAGAGAAAGGTCCCATATACCTCGAAAAGTTAATCTCACGAGGGCCAACAATGGTAATTCCCCAAAGGGAAGAGTTGAAGAACCTATGGTGGAGATCCTGTGGGATATCACCATGAAGCTAATGATTTCTAGATGTGAGATAATTGCACGAAGGATAGCCTTCTCGATCCTCCGTCACTTAGTGCATTAAGGAATTTAGAAGGTGTAAAGGAATCGGGATAACTGATGTCCCGAAGAGGAGGGAAGGTCATGACTGTTTGTTCCACATTGGAAAAGTGTCAACATATTTAGAAGTCTGGGAGAAATGAATAAATCATGACCGCCCAATCACTGAGACATGTGGGATAAATATTATGTAGTGGAGAAAGAACTCCCAAAGCTCAAAGGTCGGAGTACACCACAGGCGGTCATCATGGAGAAGACACACATCGACAGATTAGGTATTCGGAGGTAGAACACTCTAAGACAAAGAGCAAGGGGGATTGTTGATCGAAATTCATCTGAAATCCTTGAGGCGTGGACTCATCATGACTGTTGATTAGAGGCAGACATGTGGCACTAGATCAGTAGCTTCCATGACAGAGTACTTCAGAGAATTGGAGTAAGTTCAGGTGTTAAAAGTCCTGAAGGCTGAATTTAAGCAGCTTTGTATTAACACCTCGGTCATAGCCCTTAGTCACATTCTATTAGCACCAGGTGAAAGGAGCCAGTTCTCAATAATTTAAAAAAAGATTAAAAGGGGAAAAGGGCCAAGAAAACGCCCATGGGTTTTCTAGAACCTACGCAAGGAACAAAAAGGGGCCTGTGTAAATTGGTTTGGGGACTTAGCAGGAGCCTAAGAGTCGATATGACTGTAAATTTGAGTGATCCTTGACTGGGAGGTCGAGCAGACCCCAAGAGCATAGGGGGGTTTTCACCAAGTGGTATTAGAGCCATAATTTAAGCTCTCTTTGAAGAAATTATATCACCATGCTGCCAAGAAGATGGAGGGACATACCTATAGCGAATCCAACAATGGAGGAGGAAATGAGGAGACTTTGTGCAAGTCTAGATGCCATGGAAACAACAGAGAGGAGAGAACCATATGTAAGTGACGTCAATGAGGTTGAAGGAGCTGCAGGAGAAGATGTTGTAGAAGAACGTTTGCTAAGATCTATTTTAAAAATAGGTGCAACAAAAAAAATGTAAATCCCAATGTATGAAGGTAATTTGGATGTGGAAGAGTTGTTGGACTCAATAAGATAAATGGACAAATATTTCGACTATGATGAGGTCAAAGATGAGAAGAAGGTAAAAAATGTTGTCACAAGGATAAAAGTACATGCAATATTATGGTGGGATGAACTACAGGCTGACAGGAGAAACAAAGGCAAACCCAAAATTAAAAGTTGGGGCAGAATGGTAGCCAAGATAAAGGCTAAATTCATACCCAAAGACCATAAAATAAATCTTTTCAGGAGACTACAGAGCCTGAGACATTAGGGTTTGACAGTAAAATAATATACAGAAGAGTCCTATAGGATGAACATCAAAGCTGGTCACCCTGAAAGTTATGAAGAGAAGGTTTCCAAATACAGTAATGGCCTAAGATATGAAATCGAGGATGAAATCATCATTGTGACTATGAGGATAGTTGAAGATGCTTATCAGGTTTCCCTGAAAGCAAAAGATAAATTGGTCAAAAAAGAAAGCCAAAGAAGCATGGAAGGAATCCCACACAGAGGTAAGGGAATTGTCCACGAAAAGGCTCAAAATCCCAAAGCTGAGATTGAAATGTTTCACAGTTATACAAAGAGAGGAGGAAGTTCTCAAGGGATACACTATGGTGGAAAAATTTATTTTCCTCGGGGAAGAAAAAGATGTAGAGGAGGAGAGATAAGATGTTATGCTAGTGTAAAGATAGGGTGTATGTCTTGGGAATGCCCCGAGAAAAAGAAAGAAGGAGGAGAAGATCAAATTTCTTAAGCAGAAAGAAGAAATGTTGAGGTAGAATCTGTTGAAGATGGAAAATCCCTCATGACAAGTAAAACTCTCTTGAAACCGGAGAAGGGGGTGGAAGCACCATTATAGAGAAACAATTTGTTTAGGACTAGTTCTTGCAATACCAAGGATACTATTTACAAGGTGATTATAGAAAGTGGAATCAATGATAATCTAGTATTCACAGAGATGGTGGAAAAAATAGAGATGGAAACAAGTGTACATTTAAATCCATATAAGGTATCATGGGTGTAAAAATGACACTAAGTAATGGTAAGTAAACAATGCCAAGTTGAATTTAAAATAAGAGGATACAAATATTATATTTTATGTCATGTAATACCCATGGATGTCGGTCATATTTTGTTGGGAAGACCATGGAATTTTGAAATAAATGTCATACATGATAGGAGGAAAAACACTTACACCCTAGAGAAGAATGTTAAGACATACATGTTGTTGCCAATAGAGGATAAGAAGGGGAAGGAAGAAGCCAACCCGAGCATACTTCTCATGAGTGGGAAGGAGATATTGAATGAAGTCAAGAAGAAATAGGACATGAATTTTGTTGTAGTGAGAAGGCGTAGAGTGATCCTTACAAGCACTACTATGGATGATCTTCTTGAAGAAATTTAGGAACTACTAGAAAATTTTGCTAATATAGTGGTCAATGAGTTACCTTTCTCATTTCCACCTGTTAGGAGAATCAATCACCACATTGACCTTATTCGAGGATTCATTTTTCCAAACAAAGAAGCATACAGGTTGACACCTCAAGAGAATGAAGAGGTCAAGGATCAGGTCCAAGATTTGTTAGAAAAGGATTTAATTAGGGAAATCTTAAGCCCATGTGCAGTACCAACTGTCTTGAGTCCTAATAAGGATGGTGGATGGACAATGTGCATGGATTCCAAAGCCATCAACAAGATAACCATCAGGTACATATTTCCTTTACCCAGAATGCATGATTTGATGGATTGCTTATGTGGAGCGAGTTGTTTTTCTAAGATATATATGAAAACTGGTTATCATTAGATAAGGATGAGAGAATGAAATGAATTGAAAACATCATTCAAGAGAAATTAAGGATTGTATGAGTGGTTTTTTATGCCATTTGGCTTTAAAAATGCCCCAAGCACATTCATGAGGTTGATTAATGAAGTACTTAAGGACTTCATAGGTAAGGTTGTGATTGTATATTTGGTTTATATACTAGTCTTCAGTAAAGATTAGGGGGAGTACTTGAGACACTTGACATTAAAGATGATAAGGTTGAAGGAAGAGAAGTTGTTGACAAATTTAAAGAAATCTTCTTTCATGAGAACAAAACTCATATATTTGGGTTTTGTGATCTCTTCCAGTAAGCTAAATATGGATCTAGAAATGATGCTCGAGCTATCATAGATTGTTCATCACCAAGGAGCATATTCTAGGTAAGGAGTTTCCATGGATTAGAAAATTTCTATAGGAAATTCATTAAAAATTTTCTAATCGATGGAAAACGTCATTTTTTTACAAGTCCAAATGGCATGTCAAGCATATAAGGGAGAAAATCCAATGACAGTTCCCAATTAGACATAATCTCATTTGGTGTAACATTTCTCGCAAATATATGTACCCCATTTTCACTCAAAATTGAAAGAAGAAAAATGGGAAGGATCGTGGAATGGCCCAAAAATACTTCTAAATAATCCTAGGGCTAATGTAACTATAAGAAAACTAATCTAATATCACTAATTCTAACCTATCGAGGGAGAAAAACTAGAATATGAGCACAGCCTAAAATGATACATGGACAACATAAATAGTTCATGGAAGACAAAGTATGCTATAAAAATCATATTACAGAAATCATCCCAAATATTTGAATAGGATACGTATAGTATAATCCTTGCACTCATAATAAATCACAACAACATAAGAATTCTAAATACTAAGCACATAAATAGTTTAAATGATCAATACCTAGAAAACTTAAACCACAAATACACATGTAGAATAGTCCCACAAATATTTGCAAAATTTCATAATTTCAAAATGTATTCTACTCTTTATTACTCATAAATAATAGTACCATATTTTTTACAAAGGGAAAAAGTCTAATTTTACATCCTACAAGTTCTTTGTTTTAAGACAAGAGGGAGGCTCTTCAATTTTAGTGACTCTTCGTTTCTTTTTCTTTCAATTTCTTATTTCATATTTCAAATTTTCTTGTATTTTTGAAAAGAAATACATGGGAATTACAAAGAGAATCTGAAAGGAATCATGAGGGATTCTTTTTCCCTAGACAAATTTAGAAATGATTATTCATTAAAAAGAATTGAATCTAAGTTGTTTTTCTTCTTCTTATATTCAAAATGTTTATGGGAATTTCTTTGTTGACTAATATCATCCCAAATTATTCTCCTTTATCTCAACCTTTCATTGTGCTCTTGCAGTTGCAATTTCAACTCCTTAGGCTTCAAATGGATCGCTTTAACATGCATAACCCGCTTCATGATTAAATTCAGGTCTTGTTTGTGTTCTTTATTTTTGAATGATTTTCTATTTCATACATCAAGAATTTACCATGACATATTTTTCTTCTCTCCTTCAACTTTATATTGAGCCCTCTCGGACATGATTTTGTAGCTCATAGATCCGAATATGACTGTTGGAAGTTAGTATAGCCATTTTTTTCTCTGAATTTTTGGTCTACTTGTAGCATCCCTCTCTACCGAGCACACTTTTATTGCTTATTCTTTGAGAACATTTGGTTATGGTACATTGTGATTTCATTTCAATTATGGATTATGCATGATGAAGATGATGGGTTGTGTTTTATTTTTATTTGATGTATATATATTGGCATATGCTATTCATGATTTTTTATGAGTGTGTAGGACACATGACAGACTATTAATGTTGATGGAATCAATAGACTTACTTGGACTCCAGATTGAGTGAGGGAGTGAATTGTATTTTGATTGAGTTTTTCATTTTATGCACTTGTGACATATGATTGATTATAGTATGATTTATGTATATGGATTATTGAAACAATTTTTATCAGTGGATGTAGGCTTGACGATGCTTGTTAATATGAATCACATAAGGAGTAGAGGCGCCATGCGTAGAAATGAGACATTGAGGGAGAGGTGTGGTAGCATCCCTGTCACAACCTATTAACACTCCCTCCATGGTCTAAACTGTAGGTTAATTATTACCTAGTTGGATAGGCCCACGATCTCATGAGAGAGGAATGAGATAGTTGCTCAGAAAGATTTATAAAGAGCATGCAGTAAGGTGAAGTCATTATTCCTTAGAGTCCTCTAGTCTCTCACAAGGTCAATCGAGTAGAGTGTTGAGTCTAAGGGTGAGACAAACTTCCAAAACCACTCAAAGGTGAGTGGCACACTTGGAGAACGAAGATGCGTCTTGAATGGCATGCCACGTAATTAAAAAATTGAGATAATAAATCTAGGTGGCCTATAAAACATTTAAATAATTAGACTCTGTTGGATTAAAAAATGTAATTAAACAGTGAATTTATTGATTATAAATCCCAATAAAAGTCTAAGCCTAATTCTAAAACTAAGTCTAAGTCTAAATTGAATTAAGGGACTAAATGAATTATGACATAAGTTTAAATATTGGAAAATAATCAAACTCTAGGAAAAAGGGGAATAAAATATAAAGATTGGATAAATTGTACATGTGTGCATGGAAATAATATAAGGGATTTTTTAAAATAGAAAGAAAAAAAAATATGAGAGAATAGGCATACACATAGAATAGTATCTAGAGTCAAACTACCATTAAGTCTAAGTAGAAGAAGACTCCTAATCCAACTCTAGCTAAGATCTAGTTAGGAGACACTCATTAAATGAGAATTTGGGGAACAAAGGGACAACTAAGAGCAAAAATAGCAACACATTGGGGAATGTGAGGGAAATTGGTCTTTAGAATAAAATAAGAAATAGTAATTACTTGCACAACTTGGGGAGAGTGTCACAAGTGTGTGGGTGAATAATCATAATTCATTTAATCTAAAAAGTTAATTATTTGTGCATGAGGACATCTGTCCGTGAGGAAATTTCTATAAAACAATTGGTGTAGAAGGAAAATGGATCTATCTTATTCTTTGTATGGTTATGCTGCCAAAATTATTGTGGATCATGTTTTAGTTGTGAGAGATGGGATAACAAGATTGAAGAAAGAGTGGAAGATCTACCTTGTGAGGCAAGCTTGGAGATATTATTTTTTGTTTCCTATGTGTGTCTCCTTTGTGGCTCGAGGAACTAAGGGGAAATAAAAGTACCCCTATCATTGGCTGGAAGGTACTGGTGAAGTCAATGGATAGTAATCTTGGAAGGTTTGTAGCACAATGTTCGTCAAGTAGAATATCAACCTCAATTTTTGACAATCACCGGTTATGGTACTTAAAATATTTATTTTAATTTCCACTAGAATTTAGAATGTATCTTCTCAAAGGAGGAAATATAAATTCCATATCAAGTTATATGTGGAAAAGTTTTTTATCATTAATTTAAGAATTCGATTTCCTTTCAAAATTTGTTGTAAAAAATTTAGAACTATTTATGTAGTGGTATATATACTGTAAAATTAAGACTTTTATAGATATTGAATCATAACTGTGAATTGATTGGGAACATAATTGAGTTTATATGTACTCATCTCTTTGTATGAAATAATTTTTGAATTTAGTACAAGTTGTATATTATGTAATTCAAGGATACAACTCAAAGAAAATTGTGTAGTTTCCTTCTACTCTAAATTTTTGTTATCTATAAATTTTAGAGAGACAAGATTTGTAACATCCCGCTCTTTTGAGCACTTGTTATTGACCTATTTCTTGAGGATACTTGCGTGAAATTGATCCGGTTAGAGTACATGGATATTGTTTCGCTTATGTATTTTATGATGATGTTCATGGATTATGATGTTATTTTTTTGATATCTTTCTATTGATAGATGTTATTGACGAGTTTCTGCTAAGTGCGGAGGACACTTGATAGATGAGGATGTCATTGACATCAATGGACCTCCTTGGACTCTGGATCGAGTCAGGGAGTGGACTGTATTGGTTTTGGTATATTTATTTTATGCATATGTGACATTTGATTGAGTATATTATGATGTTGTTTGTGTATCATGGATAGTGTTTTGTTGATGGATGGAGGCTGACGATTTATTTCTAATTAGAATCAAATAAGGAGTAAAGGGTTCGTGCACAACAACTAGATATTGAGGGAGAGGTGTGGCAACAACCGTGCCACAACCTACTAACACTTTCACCGTGCCTCAAATTATAGGTTAATGATTATCTAGTTTTAGAGATCCATGATGTCGTGAGGGAATACTGAGACAGTCACTCACGAAGATTATAAGGGGCGCCCAATAAGGCAGGGTCCTTTTTCCTTAGAGGCCCTTAGTCTCTGACAATGTTACCTGAATGATGTATTGACTCTAAGGGTTAGATAACTACCAAAACCAGTCCAAGACGAGTGACACCCTTGGAGCACGTAGTGCCTCTTGAAGGTCACGTCACGTAATTAAAATTTGAATCAAATTCGAGTGGCACCATTAGAGCACAGAGTGGTCTTGAAGGGCACGTCGTAGTGTAAAAAAAATAAAGATTCATTAAATGAACCTAGGTGCCTAGAAAATAATAATTTGTTTTGCATTGTTGGACTTAAAATAATTATTAAATGACTAATTTTTATTAATTATAAGATCTTCTTAAAATTCTAAGCCTAGTTTAAAAATTTGAGCCTAAGTCTAAAATGGGTAAGAAAACTAAAACTAAATTATAAATTAAATAAATGGGGGATGAAGAAAAATCAAGTTAGTAATTGAAAGAGTAAAAATTATATGTGAAGATTAAATTATATAAATGTGTCCAAGAGAATACCAAATTGGAAATTAAGATAAGAAATAAAATAAATGTAAAAATAATGTGGAAGCATAGAAAGATATCTAGTCGAGTTTAATTAAAGAAATTTCTTAAATTAAACACGACTGGGTTTTTGAAAGGAATAAGTCATTAAAAGGGAAACAGAGGGAATAAAGAGAATCTAGGAGTAATTTTAGGAGCGTTGTTATGATGGGTGAGAGAAATTGACTTTTAATTAAATTAAATGGTGGATTTATTGGTGCAAGTAAGAGAATGAGTGACAAGTGTACGGGCGGAATAATTATAATTTAATTAATTAAAAAGTGAATTAAAAGTGCAAGAGGATTTTTTCATGAAAAAAAAACTCCTATAAAGCAAATGATAAAGAGAAAAAATTGAGACAGGTATTGGTAAAGTTATGCTGCTGCTGCCGGAATTTCTTGACGGGTTTTACTTGTGAGAGTTGGGATACCCAGTTCGAAAAAGACAGTGGTAGCTTTACCTTGCGAGGAGAGCTGGGAGTTAGAGTATTCTGGTTGTGGATGTGCGTGGCCCCTTTGCATCTAAGGGGGTGAAGGGGGAAGAAAAGTACCCCTTATCATTGGATGAGAGGTACTAGTGAAGTCTTCATTAGCAAGCTAAGAGTTGGATGAAGCTCTAGTGTGGAATAATGTCTTCGACTTTGACACCTTTGGTTACGTTATTCCTCACTGAATTAGTAAATGCAATGTATTAAGTTATTATATTTTTATTTGAAGTCACAATTTTTAAGTGTTTCTTGTATATACATTTTTTGGAGGGGTAATCTCTACGATTCAAAGGATTTAACCCAACAACCATTGCTCTGTATTTTTACAAAAAATTACCCAGAGAAGTTTTACTTCCTTTCTCTGTGATTTGACCATTGTTTTACTCAACAATTTTCTCATTTATTTACCTTGTTAAATTGCTCTTTTTACCTCTGCGATTTTGAGCAAACTTTCTCCAACGTTTTCCCCTTCAGCCTACGCCCAACAAGGAGACTACACCATGTGTTCCAGTGGTCAAACTATGGGTTTCTACCTCTTCTTTATTTCTGTTATGCGAATTCCTTTAAGAGCTAAGCGATGGCATGCTTATTTCTGCAATTTTTTTAAGTAATGAAAACCCTATGCGTTTTCCCTTGTCCACCTCTGCGAATCGAAATATCCTATACGTTTCTTGCATGGATTAAAACACCTTCATTTTCCTATCCTTTCTCAGCGAATTATGCTCGTATCCTGTGAGGATTGGGGATATCCACCTCTGTAAATTCTAGTTGTAAAAAAGCAAGAAATTCGTCTCTGCGTTTTAAGTTTTACACTATTTTTCACTACGTTTTTCCTTTCAGGACTCCGTCATTCCCTTGTTTTAGCTACAACTTAATCTTAATGCCCATCGTTTTGATTTACCTTATTTATTGCGTTTTTAAGGAGATCCCAAGGCTCGGTTCGTCCCTTGTTCTCTGATTTACCATGTGTTTTCACCATAGATTTTTCCCTAGGCATTTACCCAGTAAAATTTACCTTCCATCTGCGTCTGGGTCTCTTTTATACCTGTGCGATTTTTACCACCGTTTTCTCCCAGCATGCTAGTACCATGTGTCTTAACCATTCGCCCAACACCCAACTATCTCTGTGTATTCACCTTCCACGAGATACCCAACTTGGGGTTTTCTACCTGGGTGTTTACCATAAAAACCTCTATGTTTTCCTAATCGCGGGCTAGTAATTGGCCCTAATTGGCCCCCACCTCACACTTTTCCTGACAGGGTGTTGGGTATCCTTGAGTGCCCCTCTCCTAATTGTTCTGGCCCTACTTTTATTTCCTTCCAACAACTTCATTGACGCTTGCACCGTCATGAGGAACTGCAACAATTTAAGTGCACGCATGTCCTTATTTATGACAGGGTTTTTCGGACTCCCTTCTGTCTACCGGTGCTTGTGAGGACTTAATAGTGAACATCCAGATTTTCTTATAAGTTGTTTTATTTACATAAATATGTACATAATCTTGAAGACCCTACTATAATCGTCCTTGAATAATTTAAATTCCACGGTGTGCGATTGCATTGAATATTAAAGATCTCGTTACTTGTCCTTCAACGATTTAGAAAGGGGTCTAAGGATGATGTCATAGGGTATGTAAGTTCACTTGATAATCCCTTCATGTTTGTTATGATTGTTATAATTTAATGATTAGATAGGTGTCAATGGTTTATTATTATTTTTAATAAGGTTCAGACCTTTCTTAGCTCCTTAATTGATTAAGTAAAGAGTTGAATGCTCTAATTGGTTATTATGAAGGATTTTTATATTGTAAAGGAGTACTTATTGGCATGGAACTCTTGTGTTATTGTATCAAATAAGATTTAGGTTTAGTAAAATACTTCTTGCATCGCAAAGAATGAATGGTCGTCCTCCTTATTTAATTCTTAACCGGTTATGTAATGGCTTACTGTGGTGCCACTAGAATTTGTGGACCTATGCTTATTTGTAAATGTATGCTTGGTTCCGACTTGGTTTACTTCTTGCCATGTAATTAAAATCAGTGAATACTTTTGTGCCTTGGAATAAACCTAATGATTTCATTGCCGCTTGGAATTAATGTGGTTATAGTATTTGCGTCATGAAAATAAGGTTGAGAATACTCTTGCACCATTTATTATGTTGAGGCATGATCGATTATTAATTGATTGATATGGCGTCTAGAATTATAGCTGTCATGATGAGTTATGTAGTTGTTTTACTCTGTGCAATGAATATTTTAATGTAATGAATGATGGTTTTAGATATTAGACTTCTTGCGCGGAATAGAAATATGATGAATTATGATGTGATTAAATAATTAGATTATTGCACACATTGAATAATGATGATGTATGTTTAATTAAGTGATTAAGACTAATTACACGCTTTTAATGAGGTGTTGTATGTTGTAATAGAATTTGTTGCGCACCTTGAAATAATATAAATGTTCACTTATACACCAATAAAATAAAGTGCTTACACTTGCGCCTCAACCTTTGTCGTTGTATGATTGATGAAGTATTTACATTCTCTTGCACCCTTGAATTTAATGTTGATCACTCTTACATCATGAATAAGTTGTTAAATAATTCTTGCATCATGAAATTATATCGATTTATGACTGAATTAGTAACTAGTTTTCTCTTGCGCCATTAATCAAGTTGAAAGGAGATTCTTCTAGAGTTTGTTTACTCTCGCGCACAACTAGTATTTAAATGTTGATGAATGACTGTTAGAATTTGATATCACATGCACCAAGAATTAAATGTTGATGTATGATTGATAAAGTCGATGAATACCCTTGCACCATGATTAATTGATGAGTAGGATTGATTGATTGATCTAGTTGATGTTGGAATTGGTTGTTAGTGGGATGTAGACACCTCCTTGTTCCTCAGAACAATCGCGAGCCCTGAGACCTTAAATGCATGGATTATTTTAGGGGCTAAATTTCGCTCATGGGCTAATTTTCCATGGTTTTTTCAAAAAACGAGATTCACTATTTTAAAAATGATTCGCCCAAATTCTATAGGATAAAATTATTTTACCATAAAAATCACCAAAAAATTATTAAAATATATAAAATCCTTATAAATTTGAATATTTTTACAAAAATATCTCCAAACATTTATTGTTGGCATATGAAGGATTAGTAAGATTCGCCAAGATTTCTACATTTTAAAACAAATTTCTATCCTTAAAATCATCCCTTCTTAAATGGTCAAAATTAATTGGATCTCGGGCTTGAGCTTTGCTTATGTGTCCTCAAGGTCCTAACCTTGCAGGGTAGGTTGGGCGGGTAGTATTTTTATGTCATCTCGTGTTATCTGATGATTATCTTTATGTGTTGAGTTGATTGATTATAAGTATTGATGATTGTAGTTGATCGTGATGAGTTGATTTTGTGTCTCCATTCACGATGATTTCGATTTTTGTGTCGTTATTCAACTATGATGATGTGCTAATTATATGTCGTTACTAATATGTTGATGTGTTGGTTGCGATGTTACTTGATTATCATGATGAGATGCTTGTAATCCCTTTAATTATGATGTCATTGATTATGCATTGTTGAATTATGTGTTAACGCAAATTCCTAATGCTTTAAAATTAGGATTACATTTTTTGCTTCGTTGTTTCTTAGGTGTAACGGAGGGTTGTTACAAGCTTGAACGGAATTTGCTTTGGTGAACTCTTGTCATTTCTTTCTCCTTATTCTTGAGTATGCGATTGATTTAAATAAGAAAAAAATAACTAAGTTGTGAATACCTAAACAGTAGGATGCGTTTTTTTTTTGTTTGAGATAGTAAGTTTGCAAGAAACTATAAGATTATGTTCTTAAATCGGACCTTGATGATATAACTTATAATCAAGTATAGGTAGCACAATTGACTATCGTTTATGCTTGAATTCTAATAGATAATAATAGAATTGAAATTTTTTTACTATAATAAAATATCCACTAGATTGTAAGGATTTTGAAGACGGTGATCTTCCACCCTCTCAACCTCTACAACCTCACACTATCGCACAAAGACTAGTGACTGTATTCCAATTAGTTATAAGACAGGGAGTTCCTTAGCCTTTTGCTTCTCCTGTTCCTCTTTTTCTATCCTACCTTCTTGACGTCTTGGTGACTCTCACCCCTCATCTTTAGTGGTTAGGGTAACTACGGAACTTCAACCTCTGTATTAGTGTCCTGAACAAATAGATTAATACTTCTTGGTAACAAACTGCAAGAGTTTCGTAGGGTGAGTCTCAAACAGGGGGATCATTTGTAATAATGAACTCTAGTGGGGACTAACGTTCCTCTAGATTTGGGTGTGTATGGCTTCCTTGAGTCATTAAAGTACTATTCTAGTTCTCTAGAGCAGGACAAATTAGAGTGTTTTTGGAATGAATATCCTTTTAATCAAAACAATAACCTTGAACTCCTATTTATGTCGTGAGTTTTCCATGAAGTAATCACTTAAATAGATTTTTTTTTCTCTCTGGAACTTACAAAAGTTATGACACAAGGAGTCAGTTCGTTCTTCTATGTCATAGCTGCGCTTGACAATTAAATTACCGTTGTATTAAACCTTGAAATTTTGTATAGAGTTCCTGGTCATTCTTGAAAAGTTTTGATGTATGGTTTAACCATAGCTTTTATGAAACTTTTGTTGATTAACAAATTTTCAATAGTCGATTTCTCTCTGAGTAAATTTTGGTTTTCTACAAGCGACCAAATGATTACTTCAGTAGAGAAATTTTTTCGACCAGAAGGAATCATTGTTTCACTAAATAAACAACTTGAGTATAGCCCTTTCTTTTAACATTAAATCTGTTGTTATTTACTTACTAAAGATTTCGATTACTTCTTGATGGAAACAACAAGGTTCATGAATAATGGAAATCTTGATTTCCTCCTTAACTTATTAAGAAATTGAATCAAACCTAAATAAATGGTTCTGAATATAATGAATATAATCGATCCTTCTCTTTGCGTTGTTGTTGTTTGTGATATAAAAGAAATTGTGATTCCTAAAAAGTTGAATCTATGGATGGGTAGCATACTTAGATGATGTCATCCTAGTAGGACGCACCTGAATTGGATGAAATTAATTATAAATTATTAACAAGTTTAGTAAATTCTACTCTTAGAAGGTGTCCGTTCTCCCATAACAAATATCCTGAAGACATTTATTCAAAAATTAACAACCAATTTGAAGCTATATATAGGTAAATTGTGTAAATTATTATTTTATTGCTTATTTTATTGTTCCTCTATATCATAGATTTACAAGCCTCATTATGACACCCTTAGAAAACGTTATGGAAACTTATGGTTGTTTAAAAATTGGTGCTCAACAACCATTGATCATGCACGTGGGTTAATATGGTTCGTTGATCTTCAACCCTTGTAGCGTTGGAAAAAATTATGTTTTGAATCGGGATGAATCATAACCATTGATTTGGTGGGGAGGGTAAATCTTATCCCTTCATCGAAGGGAACAATCATCAGAGTGCTTAAAGACAGTGTAGTAATGAGACTCTAATGAGGAAGGCTATGATATATTAACAAGAGTTGTTGATTTTTTGAGCGTTGATTGGGGCGTGTGATCACTCTGAATCACTGTTGGTGGAAGAGAGGGGAGAGAAAAATCAACCATAAATCTTGGTGGGTCTTTCCTCGGTGAGGCCAAGAGGGAAGATGATGTTGTTTTGATGAGGATGATGTCAAACAATGCACAATGGACATGTGTTAGCACCTGGAGGGGAAATCCAAATGCTCAACAATTAAGTGTACACCATATAATTCTAAGTGGGAGGTCAAAGTGTTGAGTTGTGATGGTTCCAAGTGTAAAGGTGAATGGCACTTTGGGGAAGCAAAAGGTGACATGGAATGAGTGTCACATGTCAAGCTAGGCGACGAACATGGGTAGGGCCATTTGTCTAGGGTGCCAACTTAGATTCCACATGGGGCGTCCTTCTTAAACGAGTCTAATAAGGGAGAGTGATGTCATGATGATGATGGCTTGGTAAATATGGTAGAGTCTAAGAAGGGAGAGTGATGTCATGATGATCATGGCTTGGTAAATATGGTAGATGATGTTTTAATAACATGTTACATGGCGAAGAGTTATTGGTCGATGTGATGAGAAAGGGTCCCATTGCGTGAGCGGGCCCTTTGAGATTTTTCTTAAATCTTGGCCTTCAAATATAAAGGCCTAGAGATCTCATCTATATGTCGGAATAGGGTGGTCGAAGTGATTTGTAGTTCATATGGGGGTGGATCCCAATGTCGAGTATTGTGAGGGATAATATGGGTCATTGATGAGAGACTGGTCATGAAGAAATGATGACTATTGATCTGTCGGAGAAGAAGTTGATTGACGATAGGTCAGCTAGGATGAGGGATGATTTTAAGGATGGAAATTTATTTTAAAATGTAGAAACCTTGGCGAATCTTACTAATCCTTGAGATCTCATCTATATGTCGGAGTAGGGTGGTCGAAGTGATTTGTAGTTCATATGGGGGTGGATCCCAATGTCGAGTATTGTGAGGGATAATATGGGTCATTGATGAGAGACTGGTCATGAAGAAATGATGACTATTGATCTGTCGGAGAAGAAGTTGATTGACGATATGTCAGCTAGGATGAGGGATGATTTTAAGGATGGAAATTTATTTTAAAATGTAGAAACCTTGGCGAATCTTACTAATCCTTGATATGCCAACTATAAATGATTGACGATATTTTTGTAAAAATATTCAAATTTCTAAGGTTTTTATATAGTTTTTATAAAATTTTAGCGATTTTTAAGGTAAAATAATTTTATCCTATAAAATTTGAGCGAATCATTTTTAAAATAGTGAATCTCGATTTTGGAAAAACCATGGAAAATTAGCTTATGAGCGAAATTTAGCCCCTTAAATCATCCTTGGAACTTAGGATGATGAGGAGGATAGTTAGGTGATCACAGTGACCAGGATGTGAGCATGGAAACTGAGGACGTGTAACAACTCTACACTTGAGGTACACAATTTCACCGTAATAGTATAGGTTAATATATTTTTTTTCTTTTTTGTTCTATATATATATTTGTCAAAACAATATTATGATATTGATAATAGAAGGACGAGTAATTAACAAAATATGTATTCCATCCAATGTAATTACCAAGCATGTCAACCATACATACTAGTGTACATGTACAAGAAATGCATGTGTAGCGAGTACATACAAGTCTCGTGCATGTACTAATGACAATAACTATCACCTCTATAGTAATTTATGTATGCATCCAATCCAATCAACAAGACTATTCAATTTATAAAAGATAATAAACCAATGAGCTGTTTTCAAAACCCCTTAATTACAATAATCTAAC
>JASDQU010750623.1:0-13063 GCA_032191745.1 Picea mariana
TATATATGAAAACATGTTGATTTTCTAACATTTAATCACAAATTCCTTTTAAATACTAAAATGAATAAAGTGGATAACAATAAGGTGAAACCCAAGTATATTTATGGAAATGATATCATGAAAGGTTAATGGGGCGATAAAATGTGAAGAAGAATGACGGGAAAGGTGGATGAGAATAGGAAATTTTTGAGCCCCAAAAATGGACTCCAAAGGCAATTAAATATTTTGAACAACTTAAAGAGGTGATGTGTAAAGCTCTTGTTTTGACCACTCCAAACTTCACAAAAAACTTTCTTGTGGAATGTGATGCCTCGGGAAATGGAATTGGTGCTATCCTAATGCAGGAAGGCCCCTGGGTTTTGAAATTCTACCACTCAAGGGAAAGGACTTACACAAACCCATTTATGAGAAGGAAATGATGGAAATACTACATGAATTGAATAAATGGTGTCCTTACCAAATAGGTAGGCACTTCATGGTCAAAATAGATCATGATAGTCTTAAATACTTCTTGGAACAAAGATTATCTTCAAAAGAAAAAGAAAAATGGGTGACCAAGATATTGGGTTATGATTTTGAAATCGTCTATAAAAGAGGGAATCAAAATGTTTTGGCATATGCACTCTCAAGAAAGGATGAAGATGTTGAGGCCTTTCTCTATGCTATATCGATCATCCAACCCAATTGGATAATAGAAGCAAGGGACGAATGGAAGAATTACAAAAAAGTGTGGACTCTCATTCAAAGGTTGCAACAGAATTCTAGTGCATCAGATACATTTATATGGAAAAATGATTCACTATGGTACAAATATCGCTTATATTTATGTAATAACTCCCAACTCAAACAAAAGGTACTATTATAATTGCACACCTCTCCAGTAGGAGGGACTCAATATTTTTGAAAACCTACCATAGAATCAAGAAGGATTTTTTTTGGGATGGCCTTAAAACTGATGTTCTAAGGTTTGTCACAAAATGTTTGGTTTTCCAACAAAATAAGGTGGAAACAATTAAGACCCTAGGTCTTTTACAACCATTAGCCATCCCAAGTCAGCGCTGGGAGGAGGTTTCCATGGATTTTATAACAGGGTTACCAAAGTATGAAGGAAAGAGTGTCATCATGGTGATTGTTGATAAACTCACCAAATACACACACTTTTGTGCACTCTCTCATCCCTTCAAAGACAATATAGTTTCCACCGCATTCATGGAGATGATTCAAAAGCTACATGGCAGCCCAAAGATTATTGTAAGTGACAGAGATCCCATCTTCACTAGACATTTTTGGACATAATTATTTTCTTGTTTGGGTAATCAATTGGCTCATAGGTCATCCTATCATCCTCAATCTGATGGACAAACCAAGATAGTGAACAAATGTCTAGAAGGCTACCTTCATTTCTTTGCATTTGATAAACAAACACAATGGTTCAAATGGTTACCCTTGGCAGAATGGTTGTATAACACTTCCTTTCATATTGCAACAAAAATGACACCATTTATGGCACTCTACAGATACCACCCTCCTTCCATCACTTCTTCTCTAAAAGAAAAATATAAGTTTCAAGAAGTGGAAGATTACATCGAGCATCAACAAAAAGTTCTCCAAATCTTAAAGGACAACCTGACCATGGCACAGAATTGCATGAAACAACAAGAAGATCAACATCATAGTGAAAGAATTTTTGAAGTAGGGGATTGGGTGTTTTTAAGACTACAACCATACAAACATATGTCCCTCAAGCAAGCCAAGAAGGATAATAAATTATCTCCAAATTACTATGGCCCTTATAAGGTGTTGTAAAAGATTGGTACCATGGCATACAAATTGGAGTTGCCTGCATCTTCACGAGTACACCCATTTTTTCATGTTTCATGCTTAAAGAAGGTTATAGGTGATAAGATCCCAGTTCAAACTATATTTCTAGAACTTGACGAGGAAGGAAAAATCTTATTGGAGCCTGAATCCATCACTGATAGAAGAATTCACCAATTGAGGAATAGATCCATTTTAGAGTATCTCGTTAAATGGAGGAAACTACCGGCTAAAGATTCCACTTAGGAAGATGAGTCTTTTATACAGAAGCATGCCAAGTTACTCAAACATTGCGAAAAACACTTGTCTCAAGGGGAGGGGCATGTTAAGCCCTAAATAATGGCTCATTACCCCTTAATTGGGACATATTACATTAGTAATGTTATTTTATTTATGTCGGCTTTATTCCATTAGTTGTAATTGTACCTCCTAGTCTCCTATATATACCAAGGAGACATTTTCATTTGTAATCATATTTTATTTGGACATTGATGTGGGGTATAAGGAGGTTTCCCCCCCAAAGAGGCTTATTACCTGAAATTCTCTATTTTTCAAGGCGTTGAGTACTTATTCCGAGGTTTTTCTATGCTATATTGATATTTGGTTCTTAACATATATACTACTCTTATTTATGTTATGGTATACCCCAATGTCTAGATCATCTTCTAGAAAATATCCATAATTGACCATCTTATATATGTTATCCCAAGTATAAAATACATGAGTCCCATTGTTGGCCCTTCGTTATGGAAGCAAGCGAAGATCAAGGAAGAAAAGGGAGAATGCGAACTTCGTGGAAGACACAGTGACTATTACTGGGTCGAAGTGAGAAAAAGAGCAGAAAAGACGGAGCAAAGTAAGCCATTGGACGAGGATATCGGGGATGAAAGATAAGTAACAAAGAAGGATCGTAGACAACTTAGCAAGAAGGAAAATCCACCGTTGGATGCTTTGGAGCACCGCGTGAGAAGGAAGGAAAGATAGGCTGGCGAAGCCCTGAAAATACGGGTCAAGTTGGCCTAGTGTTTTAGACACCTAGGGTTTTGGTATCTAGGGTTTTTGGACACCTAGGTTTCAGCCTAAATATGTTGGTGAGTTATTGTAATGTATAAATAAAGGTCATAAGGACCTAGTTTGGGTTGGTACGATATTATTTTCAATCTAGTGGTATTGTTGTCATGAGTGATTGTTGTTGTGTGAGAGATAAGTTCTAAGAGTGTGAGCCTTCTGGTGTTGTAAGATCTTTAGCTGGGTGCGAAGATCAACCCTGCAGCTGGGTGTGTAGGGAGGGGAGAGAAAGAGAGGAGAAGAAGGAATATTTTCTAGAAGATCATAGACAAGAACTGTATGCTTTACCTTAATATATTATAGCACAATTGTGTGGATGTATCCCTAGAGAGAGGGTGAACCCCATATATTTTCTTTTGTGTGTGATTGATATTTTATATCTGTCATTGATATACTGTGATTGCATTACTATTTTAGATCTGATAAGTAGATGTGCAGAATAGATCTAAGCGGATAAGTGATATGTGAACATTGTGTTGTTCTTGTGTTAGATCCACTTGATATTCCCTTTGGTTGTAGATTGCATCTGCTTTGCAGGTGTTGCCGAAAGGGCCAGTAGTTAGGGCTTGTTGGTGCGCTATTGGAGGTAAACTCCGGGTCTACCCCTATGGAAACAAATGGTTCTGTTGTTGGGACAAGAATCTTCTTGAGGGAATGTCAAGGTTGTTTACATTGAAGAAAGAGACTCAAAAGTGGATAGAGGATCAAGAAAAGGACTTTGTTGAATCCTAGAACAAGAACCCTAATATTAGTTCAGAGGATTGGTTGGAGAAATATATCTTTTCTAATATACACAAAATATTATTTGGGGGAATCCATCAGGAGCTGTATGAGTGTCTAGCTAGATTAGCAAATACCTAGTTCGAGATATGATCTAGACCTCCTGTGGTTTGGATGTCACAACTGATTAAGAAGGTCAAAAGAGTTGATAACGTCATGGTATCGTGCGCAGTAGATCATTGGTTTGATAGCACCATTGGAGGGTACATCATAGAGCTTGTTATTGACAGAGTAGAGTCATATAGCCAAGCTGAGAGATATTTTTACAAGGGACCTAGAGGAAAATGTTTACAATTCCTGAAGTTGAGACTCAATATGATATTGCATGAGAAGAACATCTTGAAGATATAGTAGATTGATCAGACCTAGAAAGTCTAATGTTCAAGAATTTAGACATCGAGAATGACATAGAATCTAGAAATACACACAATGGGAGAGTGTTTCGAGAAGTTCACCTTGCAAACCTATTTAAGAAAAACTATGGGAAGGAGGGTTTCCACAGTGGAGAAGAGGCAGATTTGACAGATGAAGAACATTCAGAACCTACCGGGACAGAGGAAGGGAAAGATAAAGAGCTTCACTGGGGAGACCCTGAAACCTCAGAAACTGCACAGACCATTGAAGTAAGTACTGTTATCCCTCTTGTTGATTCAGTAGTATTAAGAAACCAGAGTAATCCTAGTCACCAGAGTGTCCAGAGAACTGTCAATAGTAGTCCACCACATATTCAGTCAGGAACCCTAGAAAGATCTATGGAAGATGAGATGAGGCTTCCTATCTTTAGGGGAGATGCATCTGAAGATTCTGATCAACACTGGTTCCTATGTGAAGTTGTATGGAATATTAAAAATGTAACTGATGAAGCTGTCAAAAGAACCCAATTTAGTACCACTCTAAGGGATTGTGCACTAAGCTGGTACATGAATCTTGTTCAAGGACTTGCATAGCCTATAAGCCACTGAACCAGATTAAGAATGCATTGATTACAGAGTTGAAGAAATCCAATTTAGAGTCACAATGTATTATAGAGCTGAAAGAGATCAAGCAGAAGGTGGTTAAACCTGTTTGGGAATTCGATCAGAAATTCAAAACCTTAACAGACCGATTGCATTTTTAGATCCCAGATGAACAGAATAAAGAATGGTTCATTGTTTCCCTCTTACCACACATTAGAGTCCCTCTGATGAAACAAAATATTTTTTCACTGTCTGAGGCACTGGAGATCTCCATGAAGTTAGAATCAGCCCCTATGGGAGAATCGAGCTCAAATATGAGTCAAATCTTGAGTCAACTAACTAGTTTGTTTATGTAGGTCGAAGGCATGAAGAAAGACAAGGGGAAAGATAAAAGAGAAGACATCTAGTGTGTCAGATGTAGATCATAATACCATGACAAGGAACATTGTTCCCTATTCAATGAATACTTGGCTTCTGGAGCTCTGAGCCCTTTGAAGCAAGTCACCTTACCTTGGTGCGAGGTATGCAGAAACAAACATCGCCTTGGTGAGTGCTACTACATGCAAAAGTATGTTTAGACACTTTCAAATTTGTATTGTACATTATATAAGTATGTAGGACATGATGATAGGGATTGTAGGGATTACGATCTCGTGCATGAAAGGTCGAGAGACATATGTAAGATTCAAGGTGAAGTACAACAAGAAGGAAACACTATGCAGTATAACTCTTTTGGGAGAGGCAACTTCGATCCTCACAGTGGATTCAGAAGAAGAGGACGAGGAGGAGGAATGGGCCGAGGTCGAGGATAGATAATCTATTATAACTGCACACAACCAGGACACCTTACAAGGGATTGTCAGAACCCTTGTACCACTTGCAGCTAATGTAGCTCGTTTTACCATGTTATAGAAGATTGTCCTGTGCTGCTAGCTAAGCTTCAAGAAAGACGAGGACCTCAGCAGAACCCGCAAGTACAACTAATATATGATGAACCTCATGGAGAAGACCCTAGAGTCATTGTTATAAATAGAGGAGGCGATGTTAGAGGAAAATACTGACCTAAGGAAATATTACCGAAGACTCAGGAATTAGGAAAGCTACAGACAAGACACAAATGTTTGATGCAAAGAAAGAAAGATAAATATTTGAGGAAGCAAGGAAAGAATTCAGAGGAGAACAAGGTTCTTCATCAAAGACAATACAAAAAGTGAGAGAATATGGTTGCCTCTAGAATTTGATCAGTCTGATTCACCAAAAGAAGTAAAAGAGGTAAGAAAGCTCATAGAAATTATATATACTTGTATTAATTTGATTCAGGATGAAAGAGCTGTCCAAGAGTTACAAAATTTAATCAAACAATATGAGCTAGGAAAGATAGACCCCTTACTGAATAGGGAATTACACCAAATCAGTAAGAAGAGAAGGAAAAATAAGGAATTACATTTGAATGCTCAAGTAGGAGAGTATGAGATAGATTACGTAGTCCTCGACTTAGGGTCGAAGGCCAATGTCATGACAAAGAAAACCCGGGTGCTAATGGGAAAACCGAAGTTGATTTATTCCCCTATCAGGCTTAGGATGGCTAATCAACAAGTTGTAAGCCCTTTTGGCAAATTAGAGCATGTCCCTGTGAACATCGATGGAGTAATAACGTTTGCAGACTTTGAGGTAATTGAAATTGTTGATGACAGCTGCCCTTACCCAACATTGTTAGGAATCGATTGGGCCTTCAATAATTCCATTGTGGTTGATTTAAAGAAAATACATTTGACTTTTGAAAGAGATGGACTTAGGGTCATTCCACCCTTAGATATAGATGAAGGTCAATGATACACAGAGCCCATCAGAGAAGAAAACTGTGCATATGAACTGGAAAACATATACAAATTAACAACCAGACAACAGGACTACATTAATCCTATAGCTGATGGGAACCTAAGATAGCGAAGTGAGAGCACATGTTCATCAGACTCAAAAGAAGCACTAGAGAATTGGTAGAATAAAATGTATGAAGTATCTACAAGAAGATGTGCTAGACTAACCAGAGAAGTTCGTTGGATCGACACAACAGTAGGTAAATTACCCACCATTGATGGTCTAAATCCTTTAGAAACATTCTTGTCGAACTTTGAAGAGAGTGTACCAATACAACAAATATTTTTGGCAATGGATGAGACCTTGAAATCCACACCAGCAAGATGGTGGGGGACACACAAAAACAACATTACAGATTGGGTACAGTGTCGTACCCTAATGACAATGCGATTCTTATCACAAGTATAAGGCTGTGAAGTTTGGTACACAGGTCGAAGCTACCCAAAGGACCATGTGCGGAGTTATGAGGAAGCTTGAAGCAACATTCCTCAAGAACAATGGGTGCACAAATTCATTAACACACTGGACAAAACACCTATCAACTGGTACCTTCAAGCAGAGCTATGCCTCATCACTATGGATTGGGAAGGTATGACTCAGAATTTTGTAACTACCTTCTTATTTGAAAGTCAATACCCCTCAGTAGATCAAGCATTACAGATTGTGAGACAGAAAGAATTCGAGGATGCATCTAGCCTTCCTTTGGAACAAGAACAGGACGAATGGACTGTGCCTCTCCAGAAATTACAAGGCTATTACAACATCAATGTTGATGAAGACGATGATCTGAGGAAGGTGAACATCACAGAAACAGAAGGCTAGAGAGTTGTAAAAGGACCAAGAGCTGAGATACCATTTATTAGACATTCGATCAAGATTAAGAAGGTCAATATTGGAATAGAAAAGACCCCGAAGCTTTCCAATGTTGGACATTACTGGGATGTTGCTACCATTGACAAAATTACAGAGTTACTGCATGAATATCAGGACTTGTTTCCAACCAAGTTCACTAATATGAAGGGCATTAAAGGACCTATGGGAGAGATGAGGATTCCTTTAAATCCAAATGCAACACCAGTTAAACAGAGACCTTACAGACTGAACCCTAAATATAAGGAAAAAGTGAAGATTGAGCTTGACAGAATGTTGGAAGAAGGAATCATAGAACCTGTCGAAGAGTCAGAGTGGATTAGCCCTATGGTGGTACAAGACAAGAAGATAGGAGAGATTAGGATATGTGTAGATCTTAGGAAGCTGAATGATGCCTGTTTACATGATCTCTTCTCTACACCATTCACTGACAAAGTGTTAGATAATGTGGGAGGCCAGGAAGTATATTCTTTTACAGATGGATTTTCAGGATACCATCCGATCCTGTTACACATTATTTTCACCACTGTGACCATTAATTATGTAAACCTATATGTTTCCTTCAGAGGGGTCAGTGGCCTAAATTCCTAAAGAAAGAACGGAGAAGAACTTTCCCTGAGAGAAGAAGTTGTGTTTTCCTCTGTAAAAACCCTATTTGGAGGATTTCCACGGGTTGCACCATAGCTAGGGTGCAGAAATGCCTGATTTCCATAGGCTGCACTATAGCTAGGGCATGGAATTTCCACAGGCTACATTATAGCCAGGTCACAGCAGCCTTCATACGTGGGAAAAATGAGCATTTTCTCGATGCTTCTAGAAGGAGAAGCTTTTATGGTGAGGTGGCCTCCGAATGGTTTTGATATTACTCACTTTCATGATTTAGTGGGATCATCCTAACCTCCTCACATTATCCTCTTCAACTTATAAAAGTAGAGGATTTGTCATGGAGAAAGTTAGATTGATTGGGCTGGAAATTCTTTGAGCTTGTTAGCTTGATTGGGTTGGAAATTCTTAGAGCTTGTTAGCTTGGTTAGATTGGCTTTGAGCTTTGATTTGTCAAGATAGATTGTGATTAGCTATCAGATCCATGGTCTCAGAATCCTTGGAGAAAGAAGTGTGTGGGAAGCAAGGAACTATTGGAAGGAACCTTACAACATGAAGGTGTCAGGTTGTAATCTCTCTTCCTATTATTTAATACAATACAGTGGAATGCTTCTTTCCCATAGAATTATCTTTATTTTATTGCATAATTCCTTAATCATATGCATAGGTTTTCATTGAATATACTTTACTTCTTTCACTTTGGTTGGTTTGTGTCTCACTGCAGGATCAATATCACAAGAGCATCAGAGCAAAACATGAACAACAAAGACATAAGGAAGCGACATTTAAAGGTATGTCTATCGTCTTTTGTTCGGTAGTAAATTTGATGATTAGAGCTTAGGGAAAGCGCAATGTCCTGTCGTGTTTTGTTCTATATCTAGGTAGATCTAGGGGGAATAGTCTATGTCCACATTCACCGATTTACCCGATAACAAAATTGGCGACTCAACTGGGGAACATAATCTTTTCCTAGTTTTCCTTGTTTTCTTTCTTTGATTTCTTGGTTTTTGTTTTCTGAGTCACTAGAAGATCCAGCTTGACTCTCTGACTATTAAACTTCACTGGAAAAACTTCTCAATATTTATTATTTTCCATTTTTGTTTGATCTCTACACCCTGCTTTTAGGGACAGTGCGGTGACTTAGGATTTCCGCACCCTACCTATTTTGACTAGTGCGGAAACTCCGCACCCTACCTATATCTAGCCCGCGAAAATCAATGATTTCAGCACTGTGCGAGTCTTCCAGCCTATGGAAATTGTGAAATTCTTGATTTTTTATGGTTTTCCTCACCCAGACCTTGGATTTGGTTTTGGGGTGAATTTTTAGGTTTGATTATGATTTCTTGACAATCTACTTGATAGTTTTTGAGATACTTTTAGCCATGTTTGATTTGTTTTCTTTGGAAAGATTTGATCTCTTCCTTTGAGTGTCTTTCATTTACAAAGCCTTGTTTTTATTTAGAATTGTTTAGTGAAAAGAACACTTCTTTTTTCTGAATAACTCATGGTAAAAGAGAAACTTTGTTTGGGTTGTTTTTTGTTTTGAAGTGATTTGCTATTGCTTTTAGCTATCTTTGAAACAAAAAAGTTATTTATTTCTTTGCATTAGATTGGGGGCATATTTGCATTTGAAGTAGCGAAATTGCATGATTTGTTGTCTTAAATTCTTAAAACATTTCCCCCTCATGGTTGGGGGGGGTTCGTGAATCATGTATTGGTGTACAGTCTATTTGTCTCATTTCTTGAAAATCTTGATATTGGCGAGTTTAGTAAATTTTGGTACATTTTGCATCTCGGAATGATAAATGTTTTCTCCTTCTCGTAGCATAGATTTCATCGAAATGAAAATATTGCATATTCATCTCTTTTCATAACTTTCGAGTTAGTCAAAACACCATATTGTCCACACCATTTTTTCCTCTTGAGTAACAACAACCATAAAATAAAGCGCTTATAAAAATTGATTAGACATTTTTATATTTTCTGGTAACAAACCTACATTAGATTAGTTGTAGGGATTTGGAATAGGTGTGAAAGATAACTTTCCAAAGCTGCAAACAGACATAGAATCTTGACCTATGGAGCAGTGAAATCCACTTATTAAATCTTATCCTGGGAAGCCCTTCTCACACAAGGGTCAATCATGAGGTTGCATTGATACTGGCAGAGTTACTCACCCTTCTTTGTTGGTATTTGTGTAGAGATTGTGCATATTATGGGGGTCGCTTGAGAGGTATACCCACAATGATGACTGGAAGCCTTTCAAGTTGATTTTGGGCTGGATACCCTACCATTGTGCGTGGATTGGAATTTTGACTGTTTCCCCAGGCATCATTGTAGTGATTGGTAACCTTAGTGGCCTATCTATTTGGAGTTTTTACACAAGGTGAATGTGGAGGGGAAAGTCTTCACAGTACCTAGAATCAACGTTGGCCAAACTCACTCGGGCTCCTTGGAAGGTATACCCACGTTTATGTGTGGGATATTGCACCAGGGTGTAATTTCGTTAAGTAGTTCATCAACATAACTTTTCCAGTCGCTCTATCTCATCCGCTTCTTACTTTTCTCCCGAGACGTTGGATTTCATCACCAACTAGTGTGCTCATTGTGAGAAGGTTTTGTTTGTTTGCTTGCTTCCTAGATTTTTTAGCGTGTGCTATTTGTTTTCCCTAGTGGACTCTAGATTGGATCTTTATTTGATGGCATCGATCCCTGAAATGACCAATGAAGGAACCCCTGCTCCAGGGGAACCTTTTGTTTTTCCTTCTTACAGAAACATTGGTCCTCCTCACATCGCTACTTTGAGCCTTCCAGGTCTCACAATTGGATTTCCCATGTGGTTGTTTTCCACTCAGGTAATCCCAAATGCAGTAAGTTCTTCGGTCATAAGAACATCCCCCCAAGAACATCAACCTCATGTTGATCCTTCACCATCTTCACCAGTAAGATATTCTTCTCCTTCTTCACTTGCAAGGTCTTATTCCATTTATTCTTCTTTGCCGAGTGAAATATCTCAAGCTAGTAACTCGATGAATAAGAAGAAGAAGAAAAGGAAGAATAAGAAGAAGAAAAATAGGCAAGGATCCAAACTTCCAACCACTACCAGACATGTTGGAAAACAACCAGTTACTGTTAATTGTGTTGGGAGTGTTGATGATCCCAAAATCACTCAAACAACCCATAAGCCCAAGTACCCTTGCAGGCTTTGTAAGGGTAGCCGTATTCTTAAGGATTGCCATGGTTTATCCAAAGTTATAGAAACATGGTCTACAAACCCTCGACAACCCATGTCGTCAACCTCTGAACAACATGTTGATGACCTTCCGTCATATAGTCACGATACCATTGGGAAGAAGAAAAGTAGAGCCAAGTTCCCATGTATGTTATGAAAAGGGCGTCATCTAACTCACCTTTTCCCTCGTATGGATGAAGCCTCGAAATTACTGGAAGACATGACCATTTCACCACCTCAACTTCGAGTTGCTTATCACAAGCTTTCTTTCAACCCACCTATAGTTGATGGAATGATCAATTCGGTTCCCCCATTGGTCAGTCTCATTGATCAAGTGGTCAATCTGGTCCCATACTTAGTTGAATTAGTAGACCAAGTGGTCGATCCGATCCAATGCTCGTTCGATCCCACTCTCCTATTAGAGAGTGAAACCCAAGCAGTCGATCCTTTTCCAAGCATCGACCCCATTCTCCCCTTGGAGAATGCAACCCAAGTGGTCGATCCGATCTCTTCATCGCTCTATCCTAGTCTCCCGCTCGAGAGTAAACCCGATACTGCCCACATTTGTCTCGTTGATACAGATTCTACCATGTCAGGGGGCATTGCTCATTCTCCCGTGGAACCCCCTCCAAGTACTGAGGCCATCTGTTTTGATTGGGGTGTGCTAACTGGACCTCGTCTTCCCTCTCACATTCCTTTCCAAATTACAGTGCAAGTTTCTAGTCGAGACGTTCCTCACGCGTTGATATATGAAGGTGCGTCCATTAGCATTTTTTCCTCTTTTGCTTGGAAAGATTTGGGTTGTCCTCAGCTTGCCTCGGTTATGCAGAATTTGTTAGTTTTTAATAGAAGAACTTGTCAACCTTTAGGGACCCTTCCTCAGTTTCCTATAAGTTTGGGAGGGAAAGCTAGCTTTATTGATGTCACGGTAGTCCAAGACCCCTTGGATTTTTATTTACTCCTTGGACGGGATTATGTCTATGCCATGAAATCTAATGTGTCCACTCTTTTTCGTGTGATATCTTTCCCTCACGATGGAAGAATGGTGACTATTGATCAACTTTCATTCATCGGTCCTAACTAGATTACCTCCCTATATGTTTCTTATATGCAGACGGTATTTCCCCCACCACATGTTAATTATGTGGCGGTGTCTCCCATGAATTTAGCTTCTAATGAGCTAGATCCGGTAGTTGACATGGTTATCTCTTCGATATTGTCATTAGAGTTTGATCTCCTTACCCCTATCACGACCCTCGACATGTGTTCCTTATAGAGTGTGTTTCTTCCATCAAGTGAATATCTCTTAGAAGCCATGACTGATTTTTGCCCCTTGACATGGTGTCATTCCATATCACTATCCTCTTGGAAGATGTGATCGAGAGGAGAGTTGAGCATGGTTTTTTGATTTCAATCTTGTTAAAAAATGAAACCATCTTTGAGCATGATTTTTTGATTTCAAGCTCGTTAAAAAATGAAACCAGCTTTGAGCATGATTTTCTGATTTCAAGCTCATTAAAAAATGAAACCATCTTTGAGCATGATTTTCTGATTTCAAGCTCATTAAAAAATGAAACTAGCTGTGAGGATAGTTTTGCATCTCTATAGAAACCTCATTAAAAAATGAAACAGAGGTTACGAGCATAGTTCTTGTTTTCATTGTCAAGATCGTTAAAAAATGAAATAGATTTTCTCCCCTCTTCGATTGATTCAAATACTTTGTTATGCCTAGTATTTGAAGCTTCATTTCATCTTCTTTTGCAATTGAACAAAATGAAGCTTGGGGGGAAATGATTCCAGCCTCTGTGTTAAGCCCTAATATAGCCCTAATATTGGCTCATTACCACTTAATTGGGGC
>JASDQU010750623.1:13083-25202 GCA_032191745.1 Picea mariana
GCCCATTGGGAAGAAGAAAAGTAGAGCTAATTTCCCATGTATGTTATGAAAATGGCGTCATCTAACTCACCTTTGCCCTCATATGGATGAAGCCTCGAAATTACTGGAAGACATGACCATTTCACCGCTTCAACTTCAAGTTGCTTATCACAAGATTTATTTCAACCCACCTATAGTTGATGGAATGATTAATTTGGTTCCCTCGTTGGTCAGTCTTATTGATCAAGTGGTCAATCTGGTCCCATCCTTAGTTGAATTAGTAGACCAAGTGGTCGATCCGATTCAATGCTCGTCCGATCACACTCTCCTGTTAGAGAGTGAAACCCAAGCAGTCGATCCTTTTCCAAGCATCGACCCCATTCTCCCCTTGGAGAATGCAACCCAAGTGGTCAATCCGATCTCTTCATCGCTCGATCCTAGTCTCCTGCTCGAGAGTAAACCCGATACTGCCCAGATTTGTCTTGTTGATACAGATTCTACCATGTCAGGGGGCATTCCTCATTCTCCCATGGAACCCCCTCCAAGTAATGAGGCCATCCGTTTTGATTTGGGTGTGCTAACTGGACCTCGTCTTCCCTCTCACATTCCTTTCCAAATTACAGTGCAAGTTTCTGGTCGAGATGTTCCTCACGCGTTGATATATGAAGGTGCATCCATTAGAATTTTTTCCTCTTTTGCTTGGAAAGATTTGGGTTGTCCTCAGCTTGCCTCGGTTATGCAGAATTTGTTAGTTTTTAATAGAAGAACTTGTCAACCTTTAGGGACCCTTCCTCAGTTTCCTATAAGTTCTTGTTTTCATTGTCAATCTCGTTAAAAAATGAAATAGATTTTCTCCCCTCTTCGATTGAGTCAAATACTTTGTTATGCCTAATATTTGAAGCTTCATTTCATCTTCTTTTGCAATTGAACAAAATGAAGCTTGGGGGGAAATGATTCCAGCCTCTAGACTTCATGCTGAAGTTTAGCCACTAGCTCCTTAAGCTGGGGGCTAAGTACCAACCATGCGTTGGGAAGTCCCAAGCATAGTTTTCTATGGTTCAAGATTGTGTAAAAATGAAACCACTTACCCCAAGCATAGTTTCCTGTGGTTCAAGCTTGTGTAAAAATGAAACCAGGTCCAAGCATAGTTTCAGCTAGTTTTAAGTTTGTGTAAAAATAAAATCTATGTCAAGCATAGTTTTTTATTGTTTTAAAGATTGCATAAAAATGAAAACAATCCCGAGCTTAGTCTTTGTTCTTTCTCATGCTTGTAAATACATGAGAATAAGTTACCGAGCTTAGTCTTTGTTCTTTCTCATTCTCATAAATCAATGATAATGTAACCGAGTAAACTTTTATCACTTTTTCGGACTCGTAAAGGTTATACAAAAAAGGAACCCCCTAGAGTTCCCTTTAAGCTCTTTTCAAACTCTCTAAACATGAAAATATTGTCGAGTGACCTTTTTTTCTTTTCACGCTCATAAAAGTATTTGAAGAAAATGTTTGATTGGCGATAGTTTATCACTTTTTTGGTCCTGTCGAACTACTTTACGAAAAAGGAATCGGGAGAGTTCTCTTTAAGTGTTTTTCAGACTCTCTAAACATGAAAAACCCCTGATTTTTCTTTCTTTGGACTCGTAAAACAAGCATCGAAAGACCCATATGGGACTGAACCACTCCTTATTAGGGTTCATTAAACATACTCCAAGGGACTCGTCTAAAGGATGAGCTTACATCACAAGCATATGTTATCCTCCTCAAGCTTGCGTAAACATAAAGAGGTACTCGCCAGAAATGGTGGGGGGGAAATTGGGAAAGAAATGTGTATAAACCCGTATTCTATGGAAGAGTCACCTTTGAACATGACACCCTTTCAGTCGCTTTGTGTCTAGGATGGAAAATATTCTTGTCTCTTGGTCATTCCCTTTTATAAGATTAAAAATTGGTCTGTGATCCTTGTTGTTGAGTCAGTTTTTCCAAGACAGTTGTCATGTTGTCAATATGTTCAAAAATAAGTTCAACTTGGAAAGCCTTCTATTGCGTCAGCCATTTCTGCAGTCCTTAAGCCTTCTATTGCATCGGCCATCCCTGAGTCAGTCTTGAATCACTTGCTACTCTGATCTACATCAAATATTTTTATCTGTTTTGTGTCATTGATGGGGGATACATTAAGGACCTCCTGTGATGATTTTTTTCCTGTCGACTTCAACTCATTATCCAGTAATTAGACTTAGAAACTAATTGGTACCTTGGAGCTTTCATGCCTCAATGGTAGATTTACTCTCTTTCGACAGTACGTTTTCATTATTGACCCCCGATCAGAAGATTTCACCGAGTGTTCAACTTCAAATCATTAATTTTCATTTGTTGGATTTTACTAGGGTACCTTGGGAATCATTGACATTAATGGTGATTTCCCTCACACTTGTTAACAGTTCTCATAATTGACCAATAATTAGGTGGTTTCTACCATGTTTGACTCCAACACATGTATTCGCATGGTTAGACTCGTACTATAGAGTGGTGGAGATGAAGACCCTAAATTTCTTCTCAAAGATTCATGTTGCGTTGGAGTGTATTCAGTTTGTACTATTGCATAGATCCACATTGTATGTCTCGTGGCTATGTTCAAATTTGAGTCTTTTAACACATAGATCCACAATGTATTTTTGGTGGCTATGTTTAGATTTGAGTCATATTGGCATGGATCCACAGTGTATGTTTGGTGGCTATGACCTATCTTACTTGACATGGAACTTGACATGTCAACATTTATGCTTTGATTCATTTGCATTCTGAGTATGGGAATGCCTACCTCAGTGATGATATATTATTGTGCTGTATTTCCTTGTTTGTTGGCAGGTTTCCGACCAACTATTCTTTGTTCCCTACACACACTCGACAAAGTATTTCAACTATCACTCTATTCTAACTTCATACTTTGGGGGGCTCTCTGTTACACATTATTTTCATCACCACTACAACCGTTAATGATGCCAACCTATATGTTGCCTTCAAAGGGGTCAGTGGCCTGAATTCCTGAAGAAACAAGGGAGAAGAACTTTCTCTGAGAGAAGAAGTTGTGTTTTACTCTATAAAAACCCTATTTTGGAGGATTTTTGTGGGATGCACCATAGCTAGGGTGTGGAAATGCCTGATTTCCACAGGCTTCACTATAGCTAGGGCACGGAATTTT
This sequence comes from Picea mariana, assembly GCA_032191745.1. Classification (NCBI taxonomy): domain Eukaryota; kingdom Viridiplantae; phylum Streptophyta; class Pinopsida; order Pinales; family Pinaceae; genus Picea; species Picea mariana. The sequence continues at coordinate 16,259 of JASDQU010750623.1, forward strand.
CGCAGGCTGCACTATAGCCAGGTCGCGACGGCCTTCGTACATGGGAAAAATGATCATTTTCTTGATGCTTCTAGAAGGATAAGATTTTATGGTGAGGTGGCCTCCGAATGGTTTTGATATTACTCACTTTCATGATTTAGTGGGATCATCCAAACCTCCTCACCTTATCCTCTTCAACTTATAAAAGGAGAGGGGATCTCATGGAGAAAGTTAGCTTGATTGGATTGGAAATTCTTTGAGCTTGTTAGCTTGATTGGGTTGGAAATTCTTTGAGCTTGTTAGCTTGGTTAGATTGGCTTTGATCTTTGCATTGTCAAGATAGATTGTGCATAGCTATCAGATCCATGGTCTTAGAATCCTTCGAGCAAGAAGTGTGTGGGAAGCAAGGAACTATTGGAAGGAACCTTACGACATCAAGGTGTCTGATTGTAATCTCTCTTCCTATTATTTAATATAATATAGTGGCATGCTTCTTTCCCATAGAATTATCTTTATTTTATTGCATAATTCCTTGACCATATGCATAGGTTTTCATTGAATATACTTTACTTCTTTCACTTTGGTTGGTTTGTGTCTCACTGCAAGATCAGTGTCACAAGAGCATCAGAGCGAAACAGAAAAAACAAAGACATAAGGAAGAAACATTTAAAGGTATGTATATCGTCTTTTTCTCGGTAGTAAATTTGATGATTAGATCTTAGGGAAAGCGCCATGTCCTGTCGTGTTTTTTTCTAGATCTAGGTGGATCTAGGGGGATTAGTCTATGTCCACATTCACTGATTTACCCGATAACAGATCCGAATTGCCAAGGAAGATCGCCATAAGACCACATTTGCAACAGAATTGGGATCCTACCAATACACAGTAATGCCATTCGGATTGAAGAATGCCCCAGCCATCTTTTCTAGGGTGGTAGTCGAAGCATTCAAGAAATTTATGCATAAATTTCTAGAGGCATATTTTGATGATTGGATTGTTTTTAGTTTATTGTAGAATCATATTGAATGTATAAGGCTAATGTTGGATGAATGAAAGCAGTGTCAAATTTCCTTGAACCTTAAGAAATGTATTTTCTTTTCACCATTTGGAGTGTTGTTAGGTCATATTCTATGTAATCAAGGATTGCTGGTAGATCCATCCAACATCACCATTATAGTTGATCTACCCCCTCCTACATCAGTCAAACAGTTTCACACTGCATTGGGACACACAGGATACTACATAAAATTAATTAAAGGATATGCTCAGATTACAACACCCATGGATAAGTTTTTGAAGAAGGATTGTCAGTTTAGTTGGACAGAAGAATGCCAACAGAGCTTCGACACACTAAAATAGAAAATGGTTACTGCGCCCATTTTGGTCTTCCTAGATTGGACCACGGATTTTTATGTGCATGTCGATGCATCTTCCATTACATTGGTATCTGTGTTAGCACAACCAAGAATAGGATATATCGACCACCTGTTATCCTTTTCTAGTAGGAAGCTATCAACAATAAAAATTAATTACACCACTATATNGCATTGAAGAAATGTCACCACTACTTGTTGGGAGGACACTTTAAAATGTTTATTGATCACTCTACACTGGAATACCTAGTCAACAAGCCAGTGTTGGGGGGAAGGATATGCATATGGCTTCTGTTGTTTCAAGAATATGATTTTGAGATCATAGTAAAGCCAGGGAGAATGAACAAAGGTCTTGACCACTTGTCGATGTTGGAACATGGTGAAGAGATTAACAGTTTGGAGGATTCACTATCAGATGCACAACTACTAGCCATTATAAGGATCGATGAACACTTCGCAGAGATAGTCTAGTTCCTATCAACATGAATGGCACCTAGTGAATATACAATTCCTCAGAAGAAACAACTAGTAGTGCGCGCTGTCGACTTCTCACTTATAGCTGGACATCTATACAATATGGCACCTGATGAGATATTAAGAAGATGTGTTATGGAGGCAGAACGACCATTGATCCTTGCAAAATCTCATGAAGGCATCACAGGAGGACATTATGCAGGAAAAGCAACTGCGTAGAAGATTCTTAGAGCTGGCTTTTGGTGGCCTACCTTACACAGAGATGCTAAAGACTATTCCAGAGCTTTCGATGTATGACAAAGAGTCGAGAAACTATCCATAAGAGATAAAATTCCATTAGCACCACAACTGACCCTACAAGCATTTGAGAAATGGTCCATTGACTTTGTTGGACCTATAAATCCACCAGGAAAGCGCATAGGAGAAAGGTACATAATTACTATGACAGAGTACTTAAATAGATGGGTCAAAGCAAGAACAATTAAGAACTATAGTGCAACTACAGTTGCGCGCTTCATATTTGATGACATCATAACCAGGTTTGGATGCCCAAAGATCCTTATGAGTGATCAAGGTACACATTTCATAAATAAGATAGTTGAATCCGTGACTGAATAATTTGCAGTCCACCATAAGAAGAGTACACCTTACCATCCATAAGAAAATGGGATAGTTGAAGCATTCAACAAGATCGTAGAGGAAGCACTCACGAAGATTTGCAGTGTGAACAAGGATGATTGGGATTTAAGAGTACCAACAATATTATGGGCCTATAGAACCACTTGCAAGAAGTTGACAATGCAAACCCCATTCAAATTGGTTTATGGTCTCGAAGATGTTGTTCCAATGGAATATCTAGTACCAAGCCTAAAAATTGTTGCCTTTATAGATATGGATGACCCTGGTGTTGTTCAAGAGAGGCTTGTACAGTTGGTTGAATTGGAGGAGGACAGATTTGTTGTGGGATTCCATCAACAAGTACAGAAGGAAAGAGAGAAGACCTACCATGACAGGCACATTAGGAAGAAGGCATTTAAAAAAGGTGATCTAGTATTGGTATATCAAAACAAGTTCATAAAACATCCTTGGAAGTTCAGAACGCATTGGCTAGGGCCATATGAGATAACTTATGTTACAGAGGGAGGAGTTGCACAATTGAAAATGTTGAATGGAGAATGGAAGGAAGGTTTGGTGAATGTGAGACAACTAAAGTTGTACTATGACAACCAACTTCCTCGCATCTCTCAGTAAAATCGCGAAGAAAAGAATCTAGGTACCAGGTGCAGTTGAAACTGGGTACTAGACACAGAAAAGACAGTCTCCACAAGGAAAAAAGAGGAGGCATCGAGTAGGAAAGTAGAGGTTGCACTGCATAGTCTGGAATCAATGTAAAATAGGAAGCCAAGATCTAAAGTGCCTCGGGATGAGTCACAAGTGAGTTTTGGGGGCTTGTTGTCCCTTGGTTATGGAAGCAAGCAAAGATCAAGGAAGAAAAGGGAGAATGAGAACTTTGTGGAAGACACAGTGATTGTTACTGGGTTGAGGTGAGAAAAAGAAAAAAAAATATAGAGAGAATTAATCTATTTCACGAGGATATTGAGGATGGCAGATAAGAAAGAAAGAAGGATCATGGAAAACTCAGCAAGCAGAAAAATCCACTGTTGGATGCTTTGAAGCACCACGTGAGAAGGAAGGAAAGACAGGCTGGCGAAGCCCTGAAAATACAAGTCAAGTTGACCTAGGGTTTTAGACACCTAGGATTTTGGTATCTAGGGGTTTTTGACACTTGTTTTTTGGCCTAAGGATGTCGGTGAGCTATTGTAATGTATAAATAAAGGTCATAAGGACCTAGTTTGGGTTGGTACGATATTATTGTCAATCTAGTGGTATTGTTGTCATGAGTGATTGATGTTGTGTGAGAGATAAGTGTTAAGAGTGAGAGCCTTATGGTATTGTAAGATCTTCAGCTGGGTGCGAAGATCAACCCTGCAGCTGGGTGCGCAGGGAGGGGAGAGAAAGAGAGAAGAAGAAGGAAGATATGCTAGAAGAGCGTAGACAAGAACTGTATGCTTTAACTTAATATATTATAACACATTTTTTTGGATGTAGCCCTAGAGAGAGGGTGAACCACGTATATTTTGTGTTGTCTGTGATTGGTATTTTATCTCTATCATTGATACACTATGATTGCATTACTGTTTTAGATATTATAAGTAGATGTGCAGAATATATATAAGATGATAAGTGATATGTGAATGTTGTGTTGTTCTTTTGTTAGATCCACTTGATATTCCCTTTGGTTGTAGACATCTCTATCCTACAACCCCCTCATAACTGCTTCGGGTGAGACTGCATCTGCTTCGCAGGTGTTGCTGAAAGGGCCAGTAGTTAGGGCTTGTTGGTGCGCTCTTGGATGTGAACCTTGGGTATACCCCTGTGTCAACACCCATTATTATGAATGATGTTTGATATGGTAAATTTACATGACTTGTCCATTTGATCTAGGAGACTTGGTGGCATTTTTCTTCCTCAAAGTCCTGAAACTATCGACATTTTAAATTTATGGGATCTGCATAATTTACAATGTTGTAAGGGTTTGGAAATTTACAATAATTGCACATCCATCTCAGTTTAAAAACTAACTTCACTTTCTCTTTGTATGTCAATCTCTTCATTCAATGAAATCAAAATAACCCAATGGAAAAAATACATTAATGCTTATTAAGTCACCTATTTTCAGCAATAATGGCCTATGGTATGTTGGAATATTATTCAATACTGAGAGGGGGGTGAATCAACGTTATCCTTTTAAAACAATTTAAAACCACTTAATTATTAATTTCATCAAATCAAAACAAATGATTAAAAAAAAGGTACAATACACATAATTTAAATGTGGAAAACCCAACTTCACAAATGTTCTTCTTATTTGCAATAAATATTACATTTAATTTATGAGCTCCAACTCAAAGGAAACACCAATTCTATATTTTACTAGCAACAACTAGAAGGAGGCTGCAACCCCATAGATTTTACCAGCAACGACTAGAGGGAAGCACCAACTCCCTTGTTTCTTTAGCTATAAATGAAAATATGATGCAACACCTCAGTTTACCAGCTTAAATTGTAATGAGGCCACAACCTCCTTTACAAGATCCAACCTACACTAGAACCACCCAACCTCCATTTTTATGATAAGTACTTCAATCTTCAAAACTTCATAATCTTCTTTGGATTATGCTACATATATTCATTTACTTTCTTGGCCTCTGACTTTGTTATTGATCTTCAAATTTAAAGCACAGAGACACACCCTCTTTCAACAAGAATTTCCATTTATATAGTCTTCCAATGGTCATGTACAATTGAACAAATTCACCTCTTCAATATAGGAATGTATCTCTTCATTATAAGTATGTTCCTTTTCAATATAAGATATTAATCATACTATTTTAATTAATACAATATCAATGAACCATTGTTCCTTTTAGATCGTTTAGCCATGTTTTCAATTGGGTTAATAGATTTTGACTATCATGATTTAATTCAATGTTTACCTTACCATATCTAAATACCACTATGGTTTTCAAATACCATGTGAACATACCATGGACTCTTTCACTTTTTCCCTTTTTCTTTAACTCTACTTCCACTTTTACCATTTTTTTTAATACAATTTCACTTTTACCTTTTTCTTTATTCCACTTTCATATTTACTCCTCTTTTACGTAAACTCCGCTTCCACCTAATTTTTTTCAATTTTTTTATTTATTAAAGTCATATTTATATTTAGTCCACTTTCATTTCCACTTTTGCATAAACTCTGTTTCCACTTAACTTTTCCACTTTTGTATTTATTAAAGTGATACCAAGGTAAAATTTATATTTAATCACTTACTAACCTTTGACATATAATTGATCACTTACTAACATTTGACATATATTTGATCACTTACTAACCTTTGACATCAATGAAAATTTATTCAACAATTGAGTACCTGAGTGGATTTAACCATTGGTGGTTGTTGGAAATTGTTTGAGTTTGAAGGGTCGTCCAATTTTGGCCTGGAAATAATGATGAGCAGTTGGTTAGAAGAAGTGTAAGTATGATAGATTGATTAGTTGACAAACGTAAATATGAATAAGTCTATGATTGTATTCAAACAAAGATATCTTCAACATAGGTTGTTCCAGACATGTAGAGTTTGGATTACATATAGAGAAGACCAGTGGACACATTTTGAATTTAGTGATCAGTTGCAACTATGAAGACTTCATGATAGTACATTGATAGATGGGTCATCATTGTGGACAATTGAGTAGCAAATACTTGGAAAATATGGACATGTATGGATTCGTAAGAACACTTAGCAATTTTGGACATATATATTACAGTGGATGAGATCATGGATTCAAAGATTGATTCAAAAATTGATTCAAATATTGGTTTATATATTGGTTTATAGATAATGGAAAATTATCATAATTGATGATAATGAGAAATGAATATTTGAATTCTTGTTATTGAATTCTTTTCATATATGCCAGTTGGTTACACAAGAAAGAACCACTAGAATAAAACACCAAAAAGAAGAAAGTATAGGAAGCCCTACATATCATCTACAAGACATCTTACAGAGAAGTTAAGGGAGAGAAACATAAGAAAGAAGACATGTAGAAATATTATTCATAGAAATCATCATACAAAAAGGTATGGTTCCAAGAGGAGATATTTCTCAGATGCATGGGTAGAGAGTTATATGCTTGGAGAGAGAGAATATAGGCATCATTCCAGTGGGAGCAATGGTCATAGGGGAATCAAAAGCGATATGACTTCAAAGTTTCATTAGAGTGATACCCTTTGTCAAAGGGGAAGATATTATTCAGATAAAGGGAGAGAGAGTAATTAGAGGCTTAGAAACATAGATAAATATCAAAGGAATTTAGACAGGGGGAGCATCCCCAAGGAGAGTTCAGTTAGGTGGAGCAACCCCTAAGGGAGATACCCCTTTGTCATTCATGTCAATGGAGGAGATATAGAAACATTGATGAGAAGTATGAGCATGAATGTTATCATAACTCAGTGTTTCCATCGATGTTGGTGTCTCCATTAATACCAAAGGGGGATATTGTTAGACAGTTGGCTTAGGTTGATGGACAATTGGTTTGAATTGTTTGTTTTCATTGATGTCAACCCTTAGAGATTGATCTCAACCTTTGGATATTTCTGGTAGTGAAGTCTCATAGAACAAAGGTATGGGTAAGGGACCCATGTTTTTATGAGGTAAAAGGGCATGAAGATCAGTTAATCTTTAGGTAAGACTATTCTATATGGATAGTACATGTCATGGAATTTATGGTGATATGTGGAACATCACAACAGTCCTCATGGTTGGAGAGTTATGGCCTTGTGAAGTTGGAGAACACTCATGAGTTATCTAGAAGCCCCTAGAAGGTCAAAGAAGTCAATTATTCTAGAAGCTCCTAGAAGAAGTGTACTAGTCAAATTGATGGTAACTAGGAGTTAATCATGCGTATAGTTTTTTCATTAAGAAAATAATTAAAAATAAGTTAGTTGCAACAAGTAAAGAGAAATTATTTAAATAATAAAGTAGTCAAAGTAGTTGCAAAGAGAAAATATTTAAATAATAAAGTGGTTGCAACCAAAAGTGATGAGTTTACTATTTACGGATAAGTCAAAGTGGTAGAAAAAGAAATTAATTAAATAATAAAGTTAATTGCAACTAGAAGTGGAGAGATTACTATTTTTGGATAAAGTRGTTGTAAGTGGGAAAGYGGTTAGAAGTGGGTTATCCCTAGAAGAAGGAAGTTGGGTAAAGTTAGTTAGAAGGTAACCCCTTGAGGAAGCTACTTGGAGAGTATAAATAAGAGAGAAAGGAAATCCAATTAGCACCTACTCTACCTATTGAATATCATTGAATATCTATTTTGTGAAAGGACAATTGCAGGTACACATTGATACATGAAATTATGCAAGCCTGAGGTAGTAAAGAGGGTTGATTTTGGAAGTTTCACAATTAAAGAAATACTGAAAAAACCCTAGTTTTCGAGGTGTACACAGGATGCAATGGAGAAAGACGCATACATACATGGATTGAAGGAGAACAGGGAATGTAAATATGCAGGCTGAAGAAAAATATTTCATGCACAGTTGGGAAAATCCATGAAAGCTTGAGTAGATGAAGATGCTAGGTCTCTAGATTCAAAAAGAAAGCTCCCAGGAAGGTATACAATGATCAGGTACAACATATCTATCTACAGGTTTAAAAGGTATGTCATATTCTTATCTGTAATTGGATATTGTTGTCTCCATGAGATATGGTCATGGGAGATTGAGGATTTTCCCTAGAGAGGTCATTGGTTGTATGACACTTATTGTATGAGATAGATCTATATAATTACAACACTGGTATCTTTGGTATTCATTATATTTACATCTTGTTGGGTGATTGTTGAGGAATATCTTCTATTTCTTGGTACATGGTTGAGGGTTTTTTGTTGTGATGTGTTGTTGAAGTTGTTAGTTAGTTTGAGGATGCATATCATAGAGGATTTGATGTATATTTCACGCCATGGTTTATTACACATGATGATGATTGTATGCACATGCATGACACATGACTAGAGAGACATAGATGCACATGGTTTGAATGATATTCTTATGATATTGAGTATGAGATCTATGTTATCATATCTGATCTATTGAGGGATATTCTTGGTACATATTTAGAGGCACTTGATAGTAGTATTGGTGACACATGATTGGTACATGTTTGGTGCATCGTTAGAGGCACTTTATAGTAGTATTGTTGACACATGGTATATGGATGATGTGACTTAGATATCTTGATATATTATAAAGGGACATATTAGTCTCGGTGATGGTTATGAGGTATAGGGATGTGCATAGTTGATGTTGTTGTTGTTACACATCAAATTTACTCACTTTGATAGTGTCGCAAGTGTCATCATTACAAAGGTCGCGAGTGTCGCATTTTTCTCACAAGGTTGCAAGTGTCGCATGTTGCTCGCAAGTGTCACAAGAGAGCATACTTCTATGATGCCTATGTCGTGCCTATAACGACATGAGAAAGACA
>JASDQU010750623.1:47529-58641 GCA_032191745.1 Picea mariana
GAATTGGAATTTGGTACTTCCTTGAATGTAATTCTTAAAGAAATATAATAAAATCATTTTGTGGTTTTCTCCTGCATTGGATTTCCATATAAAATATTGGTGTATTGTGCGTTATGTGGATGTGTCTATTATTGTTTATTATGCACTGATGGATGTTAATGTTATATGATGTAATAACATATTAATGATGAACTGATGAAATTTTTTGAATAAATTAAAGGAACATACATTGTGGTTAAAAGGATTAATAAGTGGTAACAATTTCTCATTATTTATTCACCTCCCCTCTCAGTAATGCAACAAACAATGGAGTATGATAGGTAAATAACTCTGTGCACATGGGGAGACTAGGGGAAACACTAAGAGGGAAGCCTACCAATATAAGAGTAATAGGAAAAAGAGAGAAACAATTGAGAGGTAAGCCTTGGAAAGTGATGAATAAGAGGTAGAGGATCTTCTTTCTACAAATCATATTGAGGAAATCTTGCATGCCACATATGATAGAAAAACATAGATCAACGGTCTAGTGTAGAAGAAGGAATTCCAATGTAGATCAGAATTAGTGTGGAACCCACAACCCCATGTGAGACTAAAACATAAGGAAAGAAATAATATTTTAGACAAGTAATTGGTAGTATAAAGAGTCCAATAGATCAAGGTACCAGTGGAAATTCAAGTGGAAGTACGAGTTTAGGTTGCACTAGTCAATTATCTACACCACGTGGAGGTAGTACCACAAATTTTAGAATGGAAGGAAAATATCCAACCATTCAGTTACCATAATTTCATGGAGAAGGGTCGAAGGACCCAAAGAAACATCTATTTTTTTTTTTTTAATATTTGGGAAGCTAAACAGATCATGGATGAAGACACAAAATTGGGTCAGCTCGCAATTACATCAAAAAACCACACACTGGAATGGTTTATGAGCCTAGCAGTGAAAATTACACAAACAGAACATACAACCATCACATATTTAAAGAAGGAACTAATCAATGAATTCTACTGACCAAGATCAAAAGATAAATATATGAATGAAATGATAGAAATCAAACTGAAGCCAGGAGAGTTGGTTTGGAAAATTGATCAGAAGTTTAAGAGATTAAAAGGTAAGTTGAAATATCCCATAATAGACATGAAACATAGGAAACTATTCATAAACTCATTATTACCATGTTTTAAATACCCATTGAGGAAACAAAAGTTTTAGATTCAGGTCGAGGCTCTGCAAGTAGCTCTACAAATGGAAGAGAATCAATATAAACATACATATCCATGTATAGAAGAGATGAGAGAGGATCTCAATAATTTGACATTTAACTTGAATTAGAAGAAAGGAAAGGAAAAGAGGGAAGATGTTTGGTGTACCTTATGCAGAATAGAAGGACACCACACAAATGAGTACCCAATGTTTGCATAATATTTGGGAGCATGGCTTCCAAATACCTTACCCACAGGAGGATTATGGTTTGAACTTTGTAAAACACTTGGACATGATCCCTATCATTGTCCAATGATTCAAAAATACTAAACAATGCCTAAAATCACATTCTACAATTTTTACAAGTCTGTAGGACATGAGGAGAAGGATTGTCGAACCTTGGAACTTATGAACGAAAGGACCTCAAAAGCCTATAGGATGCAAGTTGAACTAATGACAGGAAAACCTACACAGGATTATAATGATGTGCAATTGTTTATATCTCCACCCCAATATAATAAATTACCACAGTACAATACACCCTTTCTATACAATCAAGGAAACAGAGGAGGATTTGAGGAGGAGGACGTGGAAGAGGAGGATTTGGAAAAGGCAGAGGACCAGTAAGCTGCCAAAATTCTAGAAACCTATACATTATGAAAGGGATTATCCATAGACACTGAAAAAATGCATGTATTGTCTTGCAACATATCGTACTACAGAAGACTATCCTATACTTCTGACAAAAATACAGGATAAAAGGAATACGAATAATGAAAATGTTCAATGGATTGTTGTGGAAACTAGAGATTGATGGGAAAAATATTAATGTAGTTACTCGAGGTGGAACCAAAACAATATTAGATGCAGTAAATCATAATCAAAACCAACATGAGTGGGTTAGAAAAAATACAACATGAAAACATCATTTTGATGTGCGTGAGGAAAAAGAAACATTCAAGCAGGCAAGACAAGACATTTTCCAGGAGAATATTTCTTCTACTTTAAATACACAGCCAAGATATGATGGGATAGTATATGATATGCCTCATCCATATGATCATACCAATATAGGTCAACCTTCAGAAAAGGTAAGTAATCTAAGAAACTTTATGGTGTATTTCTTAAAGTTATTGAATGATAAAAAATCTTTACAAGTATTACAAATTTTGATAGAAAAATGAAATTTTGAAGAAGAGATAAAACTAGAACAAAAGATAGTAAATCATGTCCAAATGAAGAAAAGAACAAATAGAGTGTCTAGACTAAATGAAAATATTGGATACTTTAACATGGGTGACATCATATTAGACTTGGGATATGAGGTAAATGTTCTTCCTAAGAAAACATGGGAATTCATGGGGTAACCTACACTGGGCTATTCACCTATTCATCTAAAACTAGAAAACCAACATAGGGTAATACCAATTGATCAATTGAAAGGAATAACAGTAGATTTAGATGGTGTCCATACGATGGCATATTTTGAGGTAATTGATATAGTGGATAATACTACACCTTATCAAGAATTGTTGGGACTAGACTGGGCATTTGAAAATCAAGCCATCATCAACTTGAAGGCCTGGAAAATTATTTTAGAATAAGGGGATTATAGAGTCATAGAACCATTATATCCTTCAGAAGGTGAAATATATGTTGAACCATTGACAAAGAAATTTATCACAGAAGAGATAAAGAAATTCTATAGAACTCCCATACGCGAGGAAGATTACATTAATCTAACAGTAGATGGAATGATTAGTTGGAGAAGCATCAGTTTATGTGCTCAATATTCTGACACAACACTAGATAATTGGAAAAAACGCTTATGATGCAGACCCCCCTACCTCTCCCAGGGTTTTCTCAACCTCCCAGTCTAGGATCCTTCAAAAGGATGGATTCGAATTGACTCTCGGGCTCCTATTGAGCTCCAAAACCTTTTCCACATGGCTCTTTTTTCTTCCTCGTGCTCAAAATAGTGAATGGAGATCCTCAACCCTTCACAGAGTCCTTCTAAGAGATGATGTTCCAATTAGTCGGAAAATCTGATGATACCCAAGGAATTCAAGACTTTCTTACTTCACCTGATGAACACCCGTGCTGACCCGAACCTCTCGAGCACTTTATCTAACCCTCCGAGCCCTTAAATTTATCTTTCAGGATCTATTCTCTTTCCCCTCAGAGGCGATAACATATGAATGTGGGAAATGACCTAGCACAAACTAAAATGCGGTTTGGAGCTTCAAGCTCCAGGTGTTTTCAATTGATAACATGCCAGTTCTCTCGAACTCCAAACTGGTGAAGTTTCGAATTGAAGTGAGAGGGATCAACGATTCCCACTCTCTTTCCAAACCAACAACCATGATCTCTTTGGTATTTGGTGAAATCTGAGGCACCTCTCCAAAAAACCTCCAGAGTACTAAACCTATGAAGTTCACAATATGACACCATGCGTCCTTAGAGAATCAATGGCTCTGATTAACTTCGAGATTCCGTGCTTCGGGAGTTCCAAAGTGTCCAATATAAAAAACTCTGGAGTGTAAAAATTCCATAGTGTTGGATCTCCTGACACATTTCATCCACTATCAGCAGCACAGGGCCACTTTAGCTTCGACAACTTCACGTCCAAGCACCCCTTGCTACTAATCCTCTAGTGTGTCAAACCTATGAAATGACAAATATGGTGACACCTGTCCACTATGGAGGATGACATACATGAACTTTGAACTCCATGATATGATTCCACATGCTCCTAGAAATCAATAGCTAGGATCTTCTTTAGCTTCCTAATTTTGACAATTTTTCTTGCTCCTCGTCAGAAATCTCTTGGAGTGTTATGGCTCCAGAGTTTTAGATATTTCACCAACTATCCTGCTTGACGATGGGCGGTCTCGATCCACTTTGTAACTTTGGGATTTCGGATAGTTGACTCTCTTGTGCACTTAAGGGAATTAAGTATCATGCACTTACCTAGATCCAATAGTTGTTGGTTCTCTGAAGTCATATCCTATGGTTGGGATATGTCTTCTTCTCTATGCACTCTTTATGATGATTGGACATAAGATTCAACGACCCATATTTCTTGTCTACAACTGATCTAATGGAAACTATTTCTCTTCCTAATTCTCCTAGCATTTTCCCCTCTAATGAAGGATTTTAATAAGATTCAAAGGCTGTGACCTTTCATCCTCCTATGAGCCCGACTGCTTGGGGTCTCGAATTGTGCCACATGTCCTGAGTTTTGGAACTTAAAGAAAGTTCATTTCTTCATGAACCTTCTCTACTTCTCTCATTAGATTAGAAGCATTATCAGACTCTGAAGCATCTCAACCCTCTAATCATCTAGATGTCTTCTGGTACCCTCCTAACAAATTGACACTCTTCCTCCTAAGCTTATGAACTTAGAATAAAATCACACTACGCAAAATTTGCATTGTCTTTAGAATCTGACCATAGAAAAGGTTATTGATCTCTACCCACCTTGCAGATTCTTTGTGCACAATTTCACTACTCCTCCTAAACTTTGTAAATTCTAAAATACATTACCTATGGCACACTCCTTGCACTTGTCTCCCTCGAGACCTTCTCAACACTGGTCTAAGTGTTGGCCTTGTGCACACCTTACATAGGTATTTTCTTTAGTGATGAACTCTTCAGGCTCATTGATGCACTTTATGCACCTGCTCAAAGAACACTTGCAGAGCTCTTCCCCATAGTTTTCAAGAACTCTGGTTCTCCTCAATCTCTCCAACACTTTAGAAAGGTGTTGTCTCTGTGCACTTGTTGCACCTTCTCAAAGCATTCCTCGTTGAACCTTCCTTTAGAGTATTCAGAAACTTTGAAGTAATTCCTCCTTCAACTGGGTACCAAAGTGTTCAACAACTCTAGGGTGTCTTCCCTAACACTCTTATCTCACATAAATCTAAACATAGTTCTCTTGTTCACTCCTTGCACTCGTTCAAAACACTCCTTGTTGATATGAAAGAGTATTCAAAAACTATGTTTCTATTGATATTTTAATCTGGCTCAACCTCAATGGTCTTTGTCCCTTTAGTCTCCAAAGGGATCATGGTGCCCTCCTAGAAACTTCCTTCTCAATGCACTCCTTAAAGAGCTTACAAATTGTTTAGTAACTTTGGTTATGTTATCTTTGGACATGCTTTCCTCTAGAGTGTCTAGTAACTATGAGGCTCCTTATGAGTTTCTAATTATTCTGGTGTCCCCACCTAAAATGTTCTCTTCTGACCTTGAACATAGTCCAAAACATGCACTTATTGCATTGGCTACAGAGGTATCTATACCCTGTCGTGCACTCCTTGCACAAGCCTAAAGAACCCATAATTCTCAACTCACAAAAATAGAGAAGTATATCTTTCTACTACAAATGAAACCTATCCATACATCTACAACATATAAAAACACATAATAACCATTCAAATACATTTAGAAAACACCCATATAACATGCAAAGAATCAGATGCAGGAAAAAATGCCTATTTGTATTAATATATGAATGCTTGATTACAATATGTGCAGGCTAGACTGCAATAGAATCTCATCTCTTCTCCTCTCCTCCCTTGATCTCTCTAAGGATCTCTCTTCATACTCTCTCTTATGAATTTTGATACAAATATCTTTTTTTACAAAAGAGGGGCTCTTCAAGCCTTCCCTCCAATCTACCTTCCTTCATTAAATGTTATTGAATGCATATTTACATTTTCAGATCCGAGGTAAAGCGCAATATTTGTATAGATCAATGCTATTAAAGGAAAATATATCCATAACCTATACAAAGGCCAACTTGGATTTAATCCAACCTTACAAGAATTTATTACAATTAAATTGCATTTAAATTTAAAATAGAAGGGAAAATGAGAGGGTTGGTGCCTCTCCCTTCTTGAATGCGCATTGATGTGATGGATTTTTGGAGATTTTTTGAGGTGGAAAGATTCTCTTGCATCATACTCCATTGCTGGGAAACTAATGAGCTCCTTCTCATGATCTCCTCTGCTCTGCTGAAACCCTCCTGGATCCCAAACTTTTCTTTGGCATTGTCCACCTGCTCCTTTTATTTGTTGTTGTTGATGTTGTCCTATTGCTACTAAAATATCTCATGTTTTCAGCCTCCTCTTGCTGATGGCTTCTTATTTTGTTCACTCCATCATCATATTCCTTATCTCATCTATCACCTTGTCCAGTTGATCCATTTGTTGTCTCTCTCCATGCAGTTTTCTCTGCTACATTTCTTCTCCATGTTGATCAAAGGGTAGATCAATATGATCTCCCATAATATTTTCATCTCCTGTGGCATGAGTTTTCCACTCCTCTGTAGACTCCAAATTTTTAACCTCATTACTAAGTTGTTTTTGAACTACCTTCTCTCACAGATTGACTTTTGTCAACTCCTCTATCTCTTCTTTTCTAGAACAAGTCCAACTTCATCTAGCTGCTCCTCATGCTGGAATTCTTCTTCACTTTCCAGGAATGTATTCCTATGACAGTATTCTTCTATGTCTGGATGGCATATCCCATCCTCCATAAATTTCAATTCTTTCTCCCATGGAGTGAGCATCTAACTAGTATGATCCTATTTCTTCATCTCCTCTTGGGAAGATGTCAATTTCTACAGCATCTCCTCCTCCATGAAAGTATGCATTGGATTTCCTTCCTATTCTTCACTCTCAACACGTGCCTTGGCCTTGTTGACCCTTGACCAAGTTTTGGGAGATCCTTGGTCAAGTTTGACCTATTTTGGGACTTCGACAACCTGTCGAAGGAGGAGCGCAAAACGAAGCAAAGATCGTGGGATATTGGCCCCTCTTTGGGTCCTTTTTGGGATTTGGGATTATGTAACAAGTATGGGATGTTGGACCATGCGTTTACCCATGTTTAGGCCTATTCTTTAAAGTATAAATAAATGTCTAGGCTATGTAAGAAAAAACAATATATATAGTTACAAATGGCTAAGTGCTACTTATATGTGATTGAAGGACTATAAGTGCTTTGTGCATATTGTGTGAGACTTGCAGAGCTAAGTGCAAGTCATTGTAAGAGGTTGTGGAAGGCTGTGTGCTTAGATATACTCGGGGAAGAAATATCTAGCGAGATGCACAGATCTCTTGTCTTGTATGGAGTAAGGTTTTGAGGCTTTGTGCATGTAACATATTGAAGAAGCTAATAAAAAAGAAGAGTTGGTGGACGTATCCATAGGGTGGGGGTGAACCATGTACATACTGTGTTTCTCTACTTTGTGAAAATGTCTTGATGTGTTTATATCTTTACTTGCTAAGTACTTTGATATAGATAGATAGATTTTTTTATTCTTTGTGCTAATAATGTATATGTATATAGATCTGACCTATGTGAATGTGCTTAGTGATTGACTCTATTATATGTAATCGACCTCTCTATGATCAGTGCTTAGATACATCAAATCTGGATGAATGATGCGATGCTTTGTTTTATCTGCGAAGTAGATATTGGTTGAATATTGATGAACTATCGGTGCTAAGATATCTGTTAAGTATTACAATCACAAATTTGTGTCCCAGCTAAGGTTACAGACACCTCAGTCCTGTAACCACCCCTGCCTCTACCTCAGGTGAGAATTCATATGCTTCATAGGTGTTTCCAAAAGGGTCGGTAGTTAGGGTTTTGTTGGTGCATTGTTGTAGTGTTGAACCCTGGGTCTAACCCTGTGCTCTGCTTGAACTCTGAAACTGTGACTGTTGGGAACTGAGGAAGAAGAAGCTTTGTGCAAAGATCCGACCTGAAACTCTGAAAGATTTGTTTGTAGATTTGTCACCCCAGTGCATAGTACTCTACCTAGTTTGTGAAGCTTTGTGCTAAAGAAAAGAAGTCAAAAAGAGGTAAGATCTGAAAGCTTTTTTCTCTGAGAAAGGTAAAAGTAAGATTTTTTTATTAAAAGAGGTAAAATCTGCAAGCTATGTGCTCTCATAAAGGTAAAAATAGTGAAAAGTTCTAGATCTGAAAGATTTGTGCTCTGTAGAAGTAAGATAAGTGGAAATTTTTGTTTCTAAAGTATGGATCTAGGTATGTTTGATGGATTCTGTCCTAGCTTGAAAACTAGGGCACTAATAAATGAATGAAGGTTTGATATGCATAGATCTGATAAGAATAGTGAAAGATATGTTATACCTATGCATAGAAAGAATGTTTGGACTAACAAGTGGATGCAAGATCCTATAAAGAAATGTTTGCAGGTTAGCTACCATGATTCTAGCGCATAGTATAGAAAGAGCTAGGAATCATTTAAAAGAAAGAGAAGATTAACCCTCTGTTACAGTTGTAGAATACCAGGACATCTTGCTAAGGAATGCCCTGGGAGAAGACCTAGTTGTCTTTGTTGCAAAGATATGGACCATGAAGTATTGGATTGCCATAGAATGATTGCTAAGCTTGAATAAATGAACTTGAGACAAGAAAACCATAAGGTAGATCCAGAAATGGAAGAACCCCAGAAATAATCAGAGAAAGTATTGCTACAGATAAAAGAAAACCTGAATGACTACCGACATGTTAGTTTATCAAAGATATTCAAAGAAAAAGAATTCCTTGAAGCAAGAATAGGAGACTTTGACATTGAGTGTGTTCTAGATGAGGAAACACAGGTGAATGTCATGACAGGAAGAACTTGGGAACATTTAGGGAAGCCTGCTATGACTACTTCATTGGGAGGACTAGGTCTATTCAAAGGAAAGTTGATAAACCTATGTGGAATGCTCACCCAGATTTCTACAAATGCCAATGGAACTTCCACAAAGGAATATTTTGAGATTGTTAAATTTATTGAGAACAACGCCCCATTTTCTAGGTTACTAGGAAACCTTGGATCGAGAAGGACCATACTAGAAGGAAAGAAGAAGAAGTTTTAGAGAAGAAGAAGCAAGAGTTAAAATATTTCATGACTAGAAGGATTGCACACTTGATTGAAGAACAGGAGATAAGATCAAAGCTATTTAACACCAGAGACCTAGATGTCGAAGTTGCAAGACCACTAGAAGACCCACAGAATATTGAAGTACCTATTCTAGATAAAGGAGAAGTATCACCCTCGACTCTTAGGAAAGAATATCAACAACGCGAAGTAACTATGCCAAAAGAAGATAAGAATTAGAATGGAAAAAGGAATACCGAGACGAAGCTCACTGGAAAGAAATCTAGGAAACTAAGTAAGATGAGAGCTAAGATTGAAAAGTTATAGAAGGTTCCAGAGGGAACTTCGCAAAAGGAAAATATCAAAAATCAGAGCTTCGTCGGTATAACATAACAATGTCACATGGCACTTAGCCGTGGCGAAACAATATAGCCGTTGGGACCAATATAACCGTTGGGTTGAACCCTCAAATGGGTAGAAAGGGATTTATGGTTTGCCACCAGACCGTTGGACAGTGCCATAATGGACAGAACAGAGTTAATTAAGGCCGCTTGATCGTTGCAAGAAATTTGTTGCCAAGTTATTTGTTTATCCCATCGCTCCATGCACCGAGAACACTTCTGCTAATTGTGAATTTGAGCCCGCAAACTTGTTGATTTTACACAGTGATCATTGCGCTATTTCCTTATGTTAAATCGTAATATTGGCTCATTACCCCTTAATTGGGGCATATTATATTAGTAATATTATTTTATTTATGTCGGCTTTAGGCCATTAGTTGTAATTATACCTCCTAGTCTCCTATATATACCAAGGAGGCATTTTCATTTTGAATCATCTGGTACTTGAAAATTTAAGTGGGGTAAAAGGAGGTTGCCCCCTCGAAGAGGATTATTATCTAAAATTATCTCTTTTTCAAGGTTTTGAGTACTTTTTCTAAGGTTTTTCTATGCTATATTGATATTTGGTTTTAACATATGGTATCAGAGGTCAAGGTCTTGGGGTTTCTTTGTTACATTTGAGACACCTTGGAATTTTCGCTATAATTTGTTTTCTGCAATGTTTCAGAAGGAACGGCTTGGAGAATATTTAGTATACGGATCAAGTACATTGGGTTGAAAATTTAGATCCTAAGGCATTACACTTTCGGAGATACATCCTGTACAAGATAGGGTTCTGGAATCATCTAGAACCGATTCATTACAAAATTTTCGATATAAAACCTTTTCTGTAACGTTTCATACCCTAAACTCCAGAGGCTATTCATAGAAATTAGTAAGGTATCTATGGTAAAAATTTCATCTTCTGGGTCATCTTAAATTTGTAGCTACACCCTGTGTAAGATAGGGTATCTGACTAGTCCTATTGAGTAGTCTCAAGAAGGTGTTCCAGGTAAAACAAACATAACTTCTTCGTTGAGTATCCAAATTGAGTGGGACTAGTTTCATTGGATCGTGGATAGTCTGTAGTATTTTTGGTGTGATTTTCATAATTTTGTGTCAATTATTTTGTGTGGGGAACGCTATACAAGTGAGATCTCTTGGAAAGGCCAAAAATCGGCAAGTTGTGGCGAAGTTACCGTAAATTCCACTTGGCACATCCAATTTTGATCAGACCTCTGGAATTACAAAGAATAAATATTAGAGAACTACATAAAATAAATTTTCATACCCAAAAGGGACGAAACTTGGGATATACAACAGAAGAAAGATTGTCTAGCAGAACCACCTCAAAATCAAGGTTCAAAAGTGATACTTGGCCAACATTCCACCCAAAAAGGGAACTTCTACACCAAATAAGCCTCCAGACAATCCTACCTGGACTCTTGATGAAGGTGAAGAAATGCACAGGGACATAAATGATTTACAAAAGAAGAGAGTAACAAAATATGAACTAAAAGAGATGATGGAGGGTTTAAAAGGGGAGATCATGGAAGTATTGAAAAATTTCGTAACAGAGAAGACACCTTAAAGTGAAAATGCATCCCATGAAATTCATGATGACATAAGGAAGG
>JASDQU010750624.1:8079-19874 GCA_032191745.1 Picea mariana
TTCCTTAAATCTGGAACATGTCTTACCTCTTTCAACAACCATTGGTTTCCATTGCATTGCTTTATTTTTACCTTTCCCATTCCAACAATTTTGCATGGTGCATCATCACCCAAATGAACCTGTCCAAAATCACCTTGAACATAATCTAGAAAATGTTTTCTATGGGGTGTGGCATCAAATGAACCCATGAATCTACTACCCAAGACTCAGAAATATTATCTACAGAAAGAATCAAAGCATCTTGTAACACATCACCTGTTACATTTCCTTCCTGATTTCTCTCCTATTGTCCATCTCTTTGTTTCTTTGGAGCTCTGCAGTCTTTCTTCAGATGTCCTTTCTTTCCACAATTCCAGCACTCTATCTTTCCAAGTCTGGATTTGGATCTGCCCTTCCTAGAATTCCCACGGTTCCCAAAACCCTTTCCTCTATCCTTTTGTCTTCCCCTGTTCTCCATGTTCAACGCATTTCCTGATGTCTAACCTATGCTTTTCCATTGCATTTCCTCACTAAGGATAACGCAAACAACATCATCAAAATTTTAAGTATTTGAACCAGAGATAGAGTTACTTACAGCCATGACCAAGCCGTTCCATCTTTCTGGCAATGAGAACAAGATTAGAAGAGCCCTGACCTCATCATCAAAGTCCACTTTTACATAACTTAGTTGATTAGTAACCGTATTAAAATCATTTAAATGATCTGCAATAGACCCACCTTTAGACATCTTCATATTAAATAATCTCTTCATTATAAATACCTTATTGGACACCGAGGGTTTTTCATACAATTTGGCCAATGTGTCCATCAAACCCTTCGTTGTCTTTTCTTTGGAAATATTGAAAGCCACCGACGCTACCAGGCTCAGCCGTATCATTCCTAGAGCCTTTCTGTCAAGAATCTCCCATTTTTCGTCCTTCGTAGCTGTCGGCTTCTTTGTTATTCTGCCCAATGGTAGGAATAAATCCTTCTGATATAAATAGTCTTCCATATGCATCTTCCATAACTGGTAGTTTTGGCTGTTAAATTTCTCGACCCTAAACTTTCCATCTTCCTACATTGCTCCGACTCGAACCAAGAACCCTCTTTTCCTGCGAGTTACCTTTTTCTCTAATACTAGTTGTTAGAAAAAAAAGACCGTGGAGCAATAAAATAAAAAAAATGCGGAAACAAAACACAGAAGATACACAATACAATAGAGACACAGATTTACATGGTTCACCCAGTGTGGGCTACGTCCACCAGAGAAATTTCCATGTCCTTCCTTTATTATTATCCAGCAAATGAAGGGATACAACCTACAGCAAAACCCGTTGTAACTTCCTCTTCTTTCTCTCACAGTCTCCTATCTCATAATACAATATTCACCATCAACAATAGCCGCAATACATTTCCCTCATAAAAGAGGGTTGCCTTCTAGGGAAAAAAACCCTAAAATAATTTCTACCGTTAGATCTGTGACCTTATAATGAACGGTCCAGATTTACAATGAAATTACAATATACTTTTACAAGGCAATTTTTCCTTCGGGGGTTTCACCCCTGAACCCCTGTTGAAGCCCCTGAACCCCTGTTGGGGGCCCTCTTGCCCCCAGCTGGGGGATAGCCCCCCCGGACCCCTCATAGGAGGTACCCCCCCCTCTGCACTCCCCCGCGTGGAAGAGTGTACATACTTCTTGGGTGTAAATACTTCATGGGGTATAAACACGACTGAAATTAAAAGGCCTCTGAATCAAGAAGATAATCAGGCTCCAAAACCAACATTATGTTGCTTATATTCTCTTGGAGGATCCTCTTTCCTCATCAAGAGCATACAAGAAACATCTCATTTGGCCATCCACATCACCTCTTGAGTTAATGTGCTTTGGATTCTCTTCACCATTTCATTCTAGTTTGTTACTTGTAAGAAGAGCTCAATATTTGGGGGTTCAAGAGCCCTCCCTTGGAGGAAGAGGGGACCCATACATCTCCCTTTCTCTTTGATTTTTTCTTTACACTAATACAATCCTTTCCATTGGTGGCATGAATGTTGTTTATTTCTTGTTCTAATGTCCTTATGCACTCTAGTTTAGTTTCTTTTAATGTTCTTAGTTTAGTTCTTTGTGTATCCTTTATGCTTTATACTTCTAACTCTTTCCTTCATTGTTGTCTTGCCTATCTAACCCAACTGGGCTTGTAAGCATCTCTATTTTGCTCATTTAGGTGACAAAAGAGATGCAATAGATTGGTGACTCCACTGGGGAAAGGTATCAATTTCCTCCCCCATTTGGATTATTTTAGCTCTTCCTTTTGTTTCTTTAACTTGCAGGAACCATAACCGGCCCAGGTCGACCTGCAAAAAACCAAATTCAAAGCTGAATTGAGAGAATTTCATTCGAAATTTCTTTCACAGCTGTGTAACAGCAAGTGCGTGGGTTTTATAACCCACAGGCATGTCTTCTGAGCACGTGCGCGAAACCCACTGTGTTTCTCAACGCCCTCTGTGCACTGTGCCCAAAAGTCATTTCTAATCTGCGCATTGGCACCCAATGCGCCTCTGTCTACTCTGCGACCCATACATCTGCCTAGAAAATCAAATATTGTAAGGGTTTTTGTGATCTATTGAAGGCCCATAGCCTTCTCAAAATTGAATTCATGCAGATTGTAACATGCATCACACTTAGATACCCTCTCCATATGAAGGGATTAGTCAAAACATAGGCACTTATGAGGTTAAAATCATTATTTCCTCTTTTTCTTTCAGTTTTGCCACATGGATGGCTTGCTTTGATTAAAGTCTAAGTTGGAATCATTTTACATCACATGTAAAACTTGCATTGGGACCATAAATTGGATATCAATCTTTGAGTATGCTCTTCTCTCGCGCCCCAAAGAGATCTTGAGAATCAGAAAGAGATTGAGGGAAAATTTTATCTCCCTTAAAAAAGACAAAATCTTTAGGAGAGGACAAAAGACCCCTCGAGACTCCTCTTAGTTCATTTTTCAAACACATCTTAAAATTGTAAGGGCCCATACATGCCCACATGCTACAAAGATAGGATAGTCATTGAAGTTTACTTTCTTAGATTAAATCACTAGGGAAGTTTAAAGGTTTTGTAATGGGTCCATACATGCCCACATATGCACAATTTAGGATAGTTTCAAAGATTTCTTAGATTAAATCACACTATGGAGTTAAAGGAATAGTAAGGACCCACATGTCCACATGCTAGTTTCCTAGGGACTTTAAAATTTCGCAAGGTTGCACCAATGGAATTTAGTTAATTAGGTAACCAAGACTTGTAAGGACCACACGAAGTCCATATGCAACAAGTTGACACCTAATTTATTAAAAATATTGGCATACTTTCACTTGTTCACACACAATGTTCACCAATCACTCACATAGTTTTATTTAGAAATCGTGGAGGTAGAAGTAAGTTTCCTCCAATGGGATTCTAAAATGCCCCACCCTTCTTCTTGGAAAAAACTATCCACTCCCACTTAATTTCAACAGTGTTGTTTCACACCCCCAACCTCTCAAACAACCACGCATAAAATCTTTCTAAAAACTCACTAAGTTTTCCTCCACAGGAGGTGCCAAGAGAAATTTTTTAGTCTAGGTAGGATTTCAGTGATAGGCATCCAAATAACTCCTCATTGTCTAGTTCTCACATCTTCAAACAATAGAAGTTGTCAAATAGGGAACTTTAAATCCTCCAAGTCAATTGTTCCTACACCATAAGGCAGGGAGACACCCGTGAAGGGTTGAAGGCCGAGGTCTGGTTCTTCTGTGCATCCCCCCTTGAGGCACCCACCTCTTGGATCCAGCCCGTGACCCATTTCTGAGGCCGAAAATTTAAATGCCGCACTTTGACCAAGGTACCTAGTGACCAAATTTTAGGACATATTCCCAGGTGGCAATTGTGGGCTGCAATTGCACCTTGATCGGATTTTGTGTGACTATTGGGAAATCTTGCCATCTCTTTTGGGATATGCACCCTCTACCCCTCATTATAATTGATTACTTCATCCTTCACTAGTTCCTCTTTCGGTGGCTTCAAACCCCACTATTGAGTGTTATTGGAAGGTCCAGTGCTATTTGAGAGGAAGGATGTTACGTCTTTTAGGACACGAGCATTTGTTTTCTTTGTTCTCCCATGCAGACAAAATTCACCTACCCACATGTATGCTTCTTTATCAAATTGATTTATGTATGATGCTCTTGTAAATTACATACATTTGTGAAGTATATTGTGAAGGTTCAAAAATTATAAAGACTCTTGTTCATTTATTTTCTCTCATCCCCACCCGCACACATCCACTTTGCTAGTCGGACATCATAGGGGACCCACAGAATCCCCGTCATTCCAGACGCTTGCTAAATATCCCTCCCATTCTAGGGGTACTTCCTAGCCTTGCCAACCCATCAACCATAGTTTCTCACACCCTTGTGAGTGCTACTATCTTGGGATCAGCATTGCTCGGTTCCACTTTACTTGGGTCCACTTCCCAAGGTCAGCCATCCACTCACTCTCCTTTACATGGAAGCGGGGGGTCAAATTCTTCTCAAGGGGGAAGTACAAGCCCACCTAGTCCCTCTCAAGGGTCAAGTACGCCAACCATATCTTGACCTTTCACTTATGGTGCTCTTCAAATAGCATCATGGACGATTTCGTCCGATTGAGGTTATTTCAACGCACACTCACTGGCCCATTAGCCAAGTGGTATGTAGAATAAAAATCTGGGTCCCATGTGACCTTTGAATCCTTGGACAAAGCATTTTTTACCTTCTTTCAACTACCAATTCATCACGACAATGGCCACGAACTACTCTCAAAATTTAAACAAACTTCTGCCATGCACATCGTCAACCACGTTCATGAATGGCGTCGGTGACGTAGTCTCTGCAAAGCTGAAGCCACCCCGCAGCAATGCCTTAACTAGTTTCTCAAATCACTTGTTTGCCTCCTTTCCAAAGATGTGGTCTCCACCTTCCCCCAATCRAAACAAGAAGCCATCAATAAGGCCCAGCAATTCGAACTCATTTATTCATAGTCAGGGTATTTATATACACTACTACCTAATGCCCTGAGACCCATGTCATTTGGCCAAGACAAACCTGGGATGTCTCACTCGGCAGATGGATTAACTGGTACCACTACACACCACAATTCASACCCCCAACAAACACCTATGTATGGAACACCTCAATATCCACCAGCATATGGAGGACCCCCTTATTATCCTCCTCCCCCTTATCAACAACCATACCCCTTGACCTCTCCTCCACCCATCAGTGGACTACCGCCAACACCCATAATATGCCCCACAACCCAACCTAGTTTTGCTACCCCCTCTACCTCTGCTTACAACCTAAGCACCAGTGAAAGCACCACACCTTCCTATACACCCTATGGATCATTACCATAGAATAATCCATACTTTCCATTTCCAAGTCCTCCCCAACCCATTATTTCTCCACAAGGGCAACCACATGTTGGGGTTAATTTTGTTCAACCCTCTCCCATTCAGCAGTATCAAAATTTTGAACAACTAAATATGGCTAACCTAGCCCATCAGTCAAACAATGAAAAAAATAATGGAAAAAATCGAAACAATAATAATCTCGGACCAAGAGGAAACCAGAACCACCCTGCTGGGGGCAACTAGAACCCCCAAGGGGGCAATAACAACAAATGACAAGGGAATAACAATAAAAACATTCATAAAAACTTCCTTTGTTCCCTTGTGGTGAGTATGGCCATTATACTCACCATTTCCCCCTAATTGAGGACTTCAAACAGATGAAAGAATCTAGAAATGGACCACGTCCCCCAGTACTGCCCGCTCCCCAACAGGCCCCACAACAATATGTGCAACAACCCCCCCAGTTGTGTTACAAAACCCCATACAAGACCAAGGGGAAAAGAACACCCAACAAGAGGTGCATTCAGCCCCACCATAGATAGGATAGTATGCCAACCCATGCCCTCTTACAGATCACACTATCCTCCTCACTACAGGAAGAAGTCCTTCTACAAATGCGCAGTCGTCAATACAGTGCACCCTCTGACCCTACTCCCACTACCTTGAAGGCCACCGCGGTCACAGCTGGCCCACCTTTGACAATTCTATGCCCTAATACTGAAACACCTCTTCGCATCCCTCACATCCCATTACGAAGGAATGCCAACAACCCTCAGGCTAGGACGACCCACAATTATAGTTTGGTCAATGACTTGGCACAATTCCCCATTGCCATGTCTGTCTTAGAAGTTCTTCAAACCTGTCCTACGCAACATAAGTCATTACTTTCCGCTCTGGGGGCAGTTGACCCTGCTGATACTCACCTCATCACCTTCGATCTCGATAGTGGGGAACCTCGTCTCCCTGCTTTGGTTGCTTTCTAAATACTGGTTAAAATCCAAAACATCACAGTCCATCGTTGCATTATTGCTGAAGGTGCATCCACATGCATCATGTCCAAAACCATCTGGCAGAAACTTGGCTCTCCAGAGCTCATACCATCCTCCATTACTCTAAGGGCTTACGATGGACGACCCTCTTCTCTCGAGGGTATCTTCCAAAATGTCCCCGTCAAACTCGGGGGCAAAACCATTCTTATTTGCATTGAGGTTATCGATGCCCCACTCAATTACAATATTTGTTTGGTCATAGCTACATGTATTCTATGAAGGCATTCGCCTCTTCTGTGTTCTGAACCATGATGTTTCCCCATAACGGAAAGATCATTACCATCGATCAAGTAGCACATTATGATCCTAACCCTTCATCCAACATTGACAACATCCTCCCTTTTGTCCACACTAATCCGGATGCCTATCCACTCATCGAGATGGGCCTCAAAATTTTTAAGGACCTATCCTTGCTAGGGACATACCATGGAGCACTATTTCTCATCCATGCCTCAGCACAAGTATGTTTCATCTCCACCAACGGAATGACAACTGAAGATACTCTCCCTCCCATCGAGGCCTCTTTCATCCCTGACGTCCCACTAGTCACAGAACTTCTCCCTCAGGAATCCCTTGGAACGTGTTTAGATCTACCTGTTCATGATCTTCCCCTCCCCTAGGGCCATATCCTGGTTTGGGAAACAGTCCCCCAAGCCATTACCCAAATCCCTTTCTTTTACCCCCCACCGGGTGTACAAGCTTTCCAAGTAGCCGCAAAGCTCACCCTTCCTAATATGGTGCTAGCAATCCCCGTCTGGTATCTACATCCACCTGAGATGGTCCCTCAACCATCCCTCCCTCCCCAAATAGAAGGAATCCCGATGCAGATTCCAATACTTACCCCCACCATCCCACCCATACCCCCACCCACTAGCACCCCTGCTATAGCTGGGGGAAGACAGAAAAATAAAGAGCCCCCTGCTTCGCTTCCACCACGAGTTCATCCTCCTTGTGCACTGTGCGAGAAAGATGGACACCCCACTAATAAGTGCCCATCTCTCCCCGAGCTATGCAATTTAACTCAACTCCTGCAGGCATCGACGCCACTCGTCATGCCCTCCAATATTGTCGCTATCTCCCCTAACACAAGAAGCAAAGGATTGCAAACCAAATTCGCATGTGCCATCTATTCAAAATATGGCCATTATACACACCATTGTCCAACATTACCTCAATTCTGATAGATACTAACAACAGTATGCCAGAGATTTCAGCAAGAACCCACCCCATCTACATCATCCACAACACACGTCACCGACATCCATTATGTCACGACCTCGGTCAACGAACGTATGAGGTGCTCTTGCTCTCTCTGCGAATCATTAGATCATTTCACATATCAATGTCCTATTATCATTGAATACAGGCATCACTAAATGACCCTTATTCAAAACCCTACACCCCCCCCTCCAGCAGGACCAGTGAGTACCCCTACCCCATCACTTGATGTGGTTTATATATTCTAGCCCGAACCTGAGGCCCTACCCAAAACATAAACCCTAATTCTATGCAGGAGTATACGACAACTAACCTGTAGCTCGTTGATCCTGAATTAGCTGCCTCGATTTCCCGGAATCTCCAAATATCCTCTAAAATCACTCGTCCACTCAATAAGATAGAAGGTACCAATGAGGTGGCATTATGGGCCCTACAACTATATATAGTCCATTTTGTCAAACTTCCAAACTCAATCTCAGGAGCCACGGGATCAGGACCCCGTCACCTACCCAATTCCACTCCCCGGGCCATTTTCCATCCTCATCCCTCGGGGGACATGTTTCTCATCTGACGCTCAGGTACACATGCTTACATTCACATATTATTGAATAATTGTTATATGATCTTTCTCGTCAGATATTGTTCACGTCGGGTATTAGGTTTTCATGTGTGCAGGTACTTGATCATCATACGTCAGCAGTATCCCTTCAGGTATATCATCGACATTGGCATGTAGTCATTCCCTCTGAATATCAAATTGCATCTCCCAGTCACACCTTCCAATCTTCGCCTCTAGGATCCCTATATCCGGCTCTGCAGTACTGTCACCTCCGCTGCATTTTGGTACTGTCACCTAGTAGCACTCTCCCCCACATGAGTTGTCCCATTCATATTCCCCCTTGGCACTTTGACACTCATGTTGTTTTCACCCTTCAGGGATGGGAGTCCCGATATTTTTACGCATCGTCAAAAACTAGCCACACACTCCTTCTCCTCATTATGCTAGCCTACCCAATGGACTCTTGGGTTACTTCATCATGTTTCTATTTCGACTGCACCCCCGCAATATCATTATGTTGGGTATGTGTTATATTCTTTGCATGTGTGTGTGTGGGAGCGTCAGGTTCGACAACTGCGTCTAAAGATCCCTTGCACTAGTGTTTTGTATGTGTCGTGTGCGTCGGGTGCTTTCCTAGGGGGGTCCCAGGGGGGGGGCAGGTATGCCCCCCCTTGGTTACGCGTAGTGTTCTGCAACGGGCGGTAGTGTTACACATTATTTTCATCATCCCTATGATCATTAATGATGTAGACCTATCTATTTCCTTCAGAGGGGTCAGTGGCCTAAGTTCCTAAAGAGAGAAGGGAGAAGAACTTTTCTTGAGAAAAGAAGTTGCATTTTCCTATGTAAAAACCTTATAAAAAAGGAAGTTCATAGGTTTCTATATAGGCAGGGTGTGAGAATGACCCATTCTCGCAGGTTGCACTATATCTAGGGTGCGATATGTTCGCAGGTTGCTCTATAGCTAGGGTGCGAGAATGCCTGCACGTGGGAAAAATGAGCGTTTTCTCGAATCTTCTAGAAGGAGAAACTTCTATGGTGAGGTGGCATCCGAATGGTTTGGATCTTACTCACTTTCATGATTAGTTGGATCATCCTAACCTCCTCACCTTATCCTCTTCAACTTATAAAAGGAGAGGATTTCTCATGGAGAAAGTTAGCTTGGGCTAGCTTTGTTGGTTCATGAGCTTGTTCTTGATTGGCTTGGAATTATCAGCTTGGTTGGAGTGGCTTTGAGATTTGCTTTGTCAAGATATATTGTGAGTAGCCCTCAGATCTATGGTTTCAGAATCCTTGGAGCAAGAAGGGTGTGGGGAACGAAGGACAGTTGGAAGGGACCTTACAACATCAAGGCTGTGGTTGTAATCTCTCTTTCACATTTAATATAATACAGTAATATGATTCTTTCTCATAAAGCTATTTTCACTTTATTGTATAACTCCTTGATCATATACATAGATTCACTGTTGAATAGATTGTGCTTTCTTCACTCCACTTGGTTTGTATTGTTTTGGTCTTGAATGTACGAGAGCATTGGAGCGAAGCGGGAGCAACAAAGACCAAAGGAAGCGTTAATAAGGTATGTTCCTTGTTCTTGCCTCTTATTTAATTCAATGGTTAGAATCTAGGGAAAGAATCATATTCTGTCTTGTTTTGTTCTAGATCCAGGTGGATCTAGGGAGATCGGTTTGTGTCCACACTTATGGATTTATCCAATAATAGGTAGCCCGGCGCAACGCCCCGAATTTTTTTTTTGGGCGTTTTTTTGTTATTTTTAGCGGATTTTGCTATTTTTAGCGGATTTGTAAATTAATCTCATATTAAGGAATTAGGGTTTTGGTATCTACGAAATACCTAAAAACATTGTATATATTGTATGGTGAATGGTGAAATTCGAAATAATGAATATAAGAAAGGTTTTCCCAGTTGAGGGTTTCTGCTATAAAATCTCTATGTACTCTATGTATGAGCCATTGATTAATTTCTATCTTTATTAAGAATCTATATGCATTGCTTTACTTAGCAGGTTTAAAAATTACATGTGGTATCAGAGCACGGTTTTGGCTTCAGAGGGATGCCTTTTTTATTAAGGGTTTGGCTCGGTCTTGACAGATCAATTTTATATTGGATCTGTGATAAACCTGGGTTTAGTGGGAGATTTTGCAATGGAGATTAGAGTAAAGAAAGAGGAATGGTGATCTCATCTAGAATCGATATAGAGAAGTTCAACGGTAAAAACTTTGAGATATGGAATCTCAATATGGAGGACCTTCTTGTAGACAAAGAACAATGGATCATTGTGGATCCTGGTACACAGCCTACTGGTACACCATCTACTAGAACACAGGCTACTAGTACATAGCCTACTAGTACACAAACTACTAGTACACCAGCTACTAGTATGTTGAAGGAAGATTGGGACAAGTTGGACAGAAGAGCAAGGAGTACTATTCGACTCTACCTGGCAGATTCGGTGTTGTTGAATGTCTCAAGAGAATCTATAGCCAAGGAACTATGGGATAATTTAGGGAATTTGTATCAATCAAAGTCCCTGGTAAACAAGTTGTTTCTTCGAAAGAAGCTGTATCATCTTAGGATGGAAGATGGAGATTCTGTGACAGAACATCTAAATGCCTTTAATACTCTGGTAAGTCAACTTGGATCTATTAATATTACGATTGCAGAAGAAGATAAGTGTATTACTTTGTTATGTTCTTTGCCAAACTCTTGGGATAATCTAGTTGTAGCAATAGGTAGTACCACTCAAATATATATTGAATTATGAGGATGTAGTTGCATCATTGTTATCTGAAGAGATGAGGCGAAAAAGCATGGATGGTCACAGCACAGATGCTTTATTTGTAAGAGGGCATACCCAAGACAGGAACCCTAGTAAGCCTTCGGGATGGAGATCTAAATTTACAGGTAGATCTAAGTCTCCAGGAAAATATTTGAGGAAATGTTGGAAGTGTGGTAAAACAGGGCATTATAAGAAAGATTGCAAGTCTAAGAAGGTTGAAAAACCAAAGCGATCTGATAGTACCTCTTCCACAGAGGCGAAAACCTCCACTAAAGAAGGAGGTGATATTTACCTAGCATCTACAAGTACACATGCAGACCATGATGTATGATTGATCGACTCAGGTGCATCATACCATATGACTCCTCACAGGGAGTGGTTCTATGAATATGAAAAATATGATGGTGGTGATGTATTCCTAGGAGATGAATTGACAACAAAAATCTTGGGACGTGGAAGGGTTAAGTTTCTGCTAAACGATGGAAGGATTAGAACTCTACTTGGGGTTCTACACATTCCAAAACTAGCTAGGAGCCTAATATCTATAAGCAAGTTGGGTTATGCAGGAGTGAAAACTATATTTGAAAAGAACACTTGCAAGATGGTACAAGGAGCAATGGTGTTGATGAGGGAAGTTCGTTGTGGAACTCTGTACAAGTTGTTGGGAAGCACTTATACTAATGGGTGTAACAGTTTTGTTGTCCTTGAGCAGAAAAATGAAGGAGACAAGACCAATACTATCCCAGAAAAGAAGATCATGA
>JASDQU010750624.1:26740-36777 GCA_032191745.1 Picea mariana
AGGTTTAAAACTTACACATTAACCATCCATTTTCATCCACCGTTAGTTTTCCCATCTGCAGATTGTCCTCCATCCATTTCCCTAAATACAGAAACCCACCTATGGGGCCCTCACTCTCCATTTGTTTCCCAAACAACTTGCGCCATCATCGACCAAGCCATATTACATTGG
Source organism: Picea mariana (assembly GCA_032191745.1). NCBI lineage: Eukaryota > Viridiplantae > Streptophyta > Pinopsida > Pinales > Pinaceae > Picea > Picea mariana. The sequence goes on from JASDQU010750624.1 coordinate 26,912, forward strand.
GGCACCTATTTTTTTATCTTCATGGTCATCCCAACTTATTCTTTATTCTTTTAGTAATTGTACAAAACCTTTTCCCCGCATTTACATAGCTTTTTGTTGTCGCCTTTAGCGACCTTCCTTTTTCGGCAAAGAAACCCTTGTCGCCCTTGGTTGGGGCATTTTTCACTTCCTCTCATCAATGAAATTATCCATAAACCCCAAGTATCTTACAGTCCATACACATTTTTGATCTATGCGTTTTTCCATTTTGTCGCGCCTCTGGCACAACTCACCCTCGTCTAGTCGTCCCCCTAACGCTAGATTCAATTTTACGGTTCCTACCACTTTCCATATCTCCCCAATCAAGGGAAGCCTTGAGTTTCACCACATCTTGACTTCGTCCATGTACCTCATCAGTTCCTGATCTCATCCAGTGGATTTCAGGAAGCCCTTTGCTTCTTGGAGTCGCATCTCCCTTTCTGTCGACATCAGCACAGTTTCCAGAAGGGTGACAGTATCTTGACTCTCATTACCTTTCCAATGAGGAGTCTCGAACAACATAGGGAAAACCACCATTGTTCTCTATTGTCATTGACCCCTGTAACATTCGACTTCAACACTATCTCATGTTACAGTGGGTCTTACTTTGCGACTATTGCTGTTGTTTTATCTTAGCCGAAGACCTCAGAAATTTGATAGGTTATCAATGCCTACAAATTATCGACACCTCTTACAGGTGTCATCGCCTCTTTTCAAAGTTTGTTCACCATCATAATTTTCCTCTGCCATTATCAAACCACCCTAGAGGGCACTGCAATTATCTACGTCAACATACAACTTCAGTTACTGTCTTACACATTTTTTGAGTCACATGAGATGAGCATGGGACATGCCCACCTAGTTTGTACACAATTTTATTTTTTACACCTTGCGAAAGGTTTGGGTCCTACAGGTTCCCCTCTTCCTCCAACGGGTCACTCTTGATACTCTCATTATCTCTCTTTCTTACAATGATACTCCCAGTAGAAGAAACATTGGTGTATTTCGGCTATACGTATGCTTCTAACCTCACACATCAAGGGGCATCTGTTATCACCGGAATTTTGTTCGCAAATGGTTACAAGAATCCAACATATTCAAAACACTCATTAGTTCACTCATGGACCAAAAATGAGTTTCCAAAAGGTCCAAAACTATACAGCCAACAATAAAATTAGCATGCGCTAAAACTACACAAGGCGCGTGCACACGTGCGACAGTCAGATAACGTCTGAAAAGCGCACATGAGCAACTGTGGAAGAAAAAAGTCACGCACACCTAAAAATGGCGCATTTATGATATTGGTCGGCCTTCCACCCACTTATGGTTCAGCTTCCAATTCAATTTGACACCCAAATCTCGGTTGAATTTGACTGGGGGGCTGGTCAAAGACCTAAAGGTGCCCTAAAGGGCCCCTTGTTCACACTAAAGTTGGTTGAATAATGCCTCAAAGATATTCTATAAAAAGAGGCCATGGGTGCACTACATTTTCAAGGAATTCATTTGTATTGTTATGCTACTTATATTCTCTTGGAGGATCCTCTTTCCTCATCAATAGCATGCAAGAACCATCTCATTTGGCCATTCACATCACCTCTTGAGTGAATGTGCTTTGGATTCTCTTCACCATTTCATTCTAGTTTGTTACTTGTAAAAATAGCTCAATATTTGGGGGTCCAAGAGCCCTCCCTTGGAGGAAGAGGGGATCCATACATCTCCCTTTCTCTTTGGTGTTTTATTTCCACTAATACAATCCTTTCCATTGGTGGCATGAATGTTGTTTATTTCTTGTTCTAATGTCCTTATGCACTCTAGTTTAGTTTCTTTTAATGTTCTTAGTTTAGTTCTTTTCTTATCGTTTATGATTTATACTTCTAACTCTTTCCTTCACTGTTGTCTTGCCTAGCTAACCCAACTGGGCTTGTAAGCATCTCTATTTTTCTCATTTAGGTGACAAAAGAAACGCAACACCCTCGAAGAAGACCTAGTTGCCTCTGTTGCAAAGCTATGGACCATGAAGTTTTGGATTGACCTAGAATGATTGCTAAGGTTGAAAGGATGAATATGGGACAAGAATACCATGAGAAAGGTCAAGCAACTGAGATTATGGTAGCACCCCAGAAAGAATCAGAAAAAGTATTGCTATAGATGAAAGAAACCCTGAATGACCACTGACATATTAGTTTATCAGAGATATTAAAAGAAAAAGAGTGCATTAGAACCAAAATAGGAGACTTCGACATTAACTGTGTTCTAGATGAGGAAACACAGGTGAATATCATGACAAAAAGAACTTGGGAACTTTTAGGGGAGCCTGCTATGATTCCTTCATTGGGGGGAATAGGATTATTCAGAGAAAAGATGATAACCCTATGTGGAAGACTTACCCAGATATCTATGAGTGCTCATGGAACTTCGACAGAGGTAGAATTTGAAGTTGTTAAATTTATTGAGAACAACACTCCATTTGCTATGTTACTAGGAAAACCTTAGATTGAAGGAGATGAGGCCAGAAGGAAAGAAGAAGAAGTCTTAGAACAAAAGAAGCAAGAGTTAAGATTTCATGACTAGGAGGATCGCACACTTGATTGAAGAACAGAAGAATCGAGCTAAGCTATTTAAAACCAGAGACTTGGACATCGAAGTGGGAAGAAAACTAGAAGACCTATAGAAGACTGAAGTACCTACTCCAGATATAGATGAAGTATTGCCCTTGATTTCTATGAAAGAATCTCAACAGCGCGAAGTTAATCTTCTAAAAAAAGATAAKAATTAGAATGGAAAAAGGAATTATGAGATGAAGCTCACTGGAAAGAAGGCTAGAAAACTAGGTAAGAAGAGAGCTAAGATCGAAAAGTTACAGAAGGTTCCAGAGGGAATGTCGTAGAAGAAAAATTTACAAGATTAGAACTACGTCGGGATATCAGAACTGCATCACATGGCACTTCGCCATGGAGAAGAAATATAGCCCTTGGGAACAGTATAATCGTTCAACCGACAACCTGAATGGGTAGAACATAACACAATCGACACCAACATTTATTTCTATTAATGAAATAAATGTATAGAGATTGTAAAAATACAAAGTGCAAGACTCGCTAGAATTGTGGCAGTTTTATCTCTAATAAGAGATGTGACAGCTACACTCATTTGCAAGAAGATGATAACAATGAGGCTCTGGAGGAATTTTTATGATAAACATGAATGCCAAAACCCTAGACATCCAAAAAGCTAACCCTAGGAGATGAAGCACCAAAAGTCATGTGGGTCCCGTTGGAGTAAGTTAGTACATCAACTTCTCGGGGTCGTAACTTTTGCATACAATCTTTGTTTTAGGCGTGTGATAGCCCATTGGAAAGGTCTTTTCGAGAAATACAAATTATGTCATTAAACTCTAACTTCGTCTACAGTTTGACTATGACAAGCCAAGAAAACACTGTTTAGAGCCCCAAAATGGCCCTTGAAGTACAAAAAGATGTACTGAAATGAAAAATTCCAAAATAAGCCAGTTGGAATAGGTGGACGACCTCCAATATCCACCTGGATGTTGTGTAGGGATTTAGGACAACATAACCCACACTTACATAGAAATGTCCCCATTATAGAGAAACATGTTGAACTGAAAACTGTCAAGATGAGCCAGTTGGAATTTGTAACAGGTGGGTGGCCACCAATATCCACCTGGATCAATCCTACCCCCTTAGGAAGAAATGGTATCCATTGCGTTGAGTGCCCGGGGAAGAGGGGAAATCATTTTCTAAATCTGAATCTTGGTGAGTTGTGTGCCTTGTTGGAGAAGTTGTGTTGCTTGGTCTATGTAAGGCTATCATAAGCCTGTTGGTGGCGCGGTTAAATATGTTCCACCAACCTGTTGTCTCTGGGATTGACAAGACATTGTGTAGGCACCATCGTAGGGAAAGAAACAATATCTTCTTTCTTTTCTACAATCTTCTTCTGTTGGATAGAAGGTGTTGAGGCCACAGTGGTTGTAGTGGCCTTCTATGCATCCATTGAATAGATTGTGAAGAGGATGAATTTTGCAGTATGAGAGATTACCTTGTGCATTGTTTTGGTGGAACAATAGTCAGAACTACCTCTGGTATCCTGTAGAGATGACTCCCGAGAGTAATAATGATACTACGAGGTCAAGACTCATAAACATCATGATGTTTCCACATATATGGTTATCCCAAAACAACATCATAGACATCAAGAGGGGAAACATCACACACTACCTCATCCTTGAAGGGTTGGATTCCATAGAACATGAGACACTGTTGGCTGACACAGAGATATCGTCCCTGGTGAAGCCACCCGATGTTGTATGGTTGCAGGTTTGGTGTTGTTGACAAACCCAACTGTTTGACCACCTCAGTTGAGATGAGGTTCTTTTGGCTGCCACTATCTACAATAAAATGMAATGGGCCCCCCTTCACCCACATCTGTAAATGGAAGAGGTGCTCCACCTCTTCARGATCTACTAGTTCTTCTGGTTGAATTGTTGTGGTCCTGATAGTAGTAGTGGGGTCTGYGTCAATGATCTATCTGTTTTCAATATTTTCTGGATCATATTCCAAATTAGGGTTTGACTCCTTGTCTTTGACCTCGACCACCAATGATTGTTTCGAGCGACATTCATCGATGTTGTGCCAAGGGATTTTGTAGAAGTCGCACCACTTCCTAGTGTCRTTCCTCGTMTTGCCTTTAACCTTCTTTTCATGTGTCTTGGACTGTTTGTTGGGAGGTTGTTGCTTAGGGCCATATTTAACATTCTTTGGTTGTTGCAGACATGCAGACCCGAACTCCCATTTGTTCTGGAGTCTAAATTTCTGCTCGATTTTGATAACATATCGATAGGAAGCTCCCAATGATAAGATGTTTAGGAAATCCATTTCAGTTTGAATGTACCTATACAAATCCCCACGGTATTTCAGAACTATATTCCACTCGAAGTCTTTGATACCTAGCTTGGTGCGCAAGGTATGGAAATTATTTGTGAACTCTGACATTGTTTGGCTCTTCTCTTATCGCAGTGTGGTCCATCTCATGTGCTGGTCTTCATGGTTATCAACAAGGTATTATAGTTCCTTGACCGCATCCACAAAAAAAATCTCAAGTGGCATCAACCCCATATATTCCATATTCCTCTGTGAAACTTTTCTCCCAGTAAGTTTCCCACCAATGTTTGACATGGGGGAGAGCCTTGAGGAGTATGAAGGTGATCTTTTTCCTTTCAAAAAAATTGTGAACAGAGAAATAACCTTCTAGCATATTTAACCATTTTTCTGAGGCATTTGCATCTATCTGACCTTCAAATACAGGAATATAAATATTAACTTGTACCTTGAAGGGAGAGGTTCCTCCAAAGTGGCCGCTTGATGAAGATGTGCATGTCGCTATCTGCAGGCGTTGAAGGATGTGGAAAAAATTCTCCATCACTTTGTCCCTCTGTCGCACGAGAGCTTGCTCAAGAAATCGGTTAATAGAATCTTTTGCTTCACTGTTTTTATTTTTTGTTGCCATAGAGGGTTTCTTGAGCGTGCGAGAGCGATTCTTCTTAAGAGAGAAAAGCTCGAGACCCAACTTGCTATACTTGGACCTCGTTGAGGACATGCACTGGAAAATGATCAAGAGCAGCCTATTTTGATATCACGGATCTAGATTATTTTCAGAACAAAATGAAAGTAGAGATATTATAATGAAATACACATAAAAAAATTCCAGAAACAGATAAATACAACAATACATGATTTCTATTATTGAAAGAAATGTACAGAGACTGTAAAAATATAGTGCAAGACTCACTAGAATGGTGGCAACTTTATCTCTGAGAAGAGATGTGACGGCTACAATCATTCACAAGAAGATGATTACAATAAGGCTATGAAGGCCTTTTTAGGATAAACATGAATTCCAAAATCCTAGACATCCAAAAACCTAACTCTAGGAGATGAAGCGCCAAAAGTCATGTGGGCCCCGTTGGGGTAAGTTAGTACATCAACTTCTTGAGGTCATAACGTTTGCATGTGATCTTCATTTTAGGCATGTGATAGCCCATTGGAACGGTCTTTTCGAGAACTACGCATTATTCTTGAAAATATGACTTTGTCTACAGTTTGACTATGGAAAGCCAAGAAAAAATTGTTTAGGGATCCAAAACATCTCTGGAAGTATAGAAAGATGTACTGACATGAAAACTTCCAAAATAATCCAGTTGGAATAGGTGGGAGGCCACCAATATCCACCTAGATACTATGTAGATATTCAAGAAAACAAAACCCACAATTATAGAGAAATGTTCCCATTACAGAGAAACATGTTGAACTGGAAACTGTCAAGATGAGCTAGTTGGAATTTGGAGCAAGTGGGTGGCCACCAATATCCACCTAGATCATGTAAGTAGAGATTATACTTCATGGTTATCTTTCATTTTTGGMTAAATATTTATTAAACTTATATGTRCAAGTTTATAATTGAGTGGGATATGAGAACTACGCATTATTCCTTCAAACTTTGACTTCGTCTACAGTTTGATTGTGGCAAGCCAAGAAAACACTATTTAGGGCTCCAAAACTGCTCCGGAAGTACAAAAAGATGTACTGACATGAAAACTTCCAAAATAATCTATTTGGAATAGGTGGGAGGCTACCAATATCCACCTGGATACTATGTAGAGCTTCAAGACAACATAACCCACATTTATAGAGAAATGTCTCCATTACAGAGAAACATGTTGAACTAAAAACTGTCAAGATGAGCAAATTGGAATTTGGAGCAAGTGGGTGGCCACCAATATCCACCTAGATCATGTAAGTAGAGATTATAATTCATGGTTATCTTTCATTTTTGGCTAAATATTCATTAAACTTATATGTACAAGTTTATAATTGAGTGGGATATGAGACCCTTTATATGAGACTATATAAACCCTTTAAACCCAGACATAAATTATAATTGAGATCTAGTTATATGTGTGAAATTGTGTTTAATAAAGAAGTACATGACAAACATTTCATTAAAAATTTATGGAATGTATGTCACTTACTTAAAGAAATCATAATGGTATGTCATCTTCAATTATTTGTTCATGATTGGCTTTTGAAATTTTCCATTTTCTAAATTTAGTTTTTTTACTTGATTGAACCTCTATTAACTTTATGCTTGCTGCACATACCAAATGACTATATTGACAACTTATGACATCTGAATGATAGTCTTGAAAGTGAACATGACTATCGGTTTGATGGGTTTCTTAAAAAAAATAACCTTTCAATACAATGGATCCTTTTTCATATATAAAACCGTTATCATCAAAATCTTCTAATAACCTCATATTTCCTTTTGTGCAACGCATCAAATAATATTTCACATTTTCAGTGTTGTCTATAGGTGCAACCACAACAAAGACATCTCCTGCAAATAATTTAATATGTTCCAATGAGCAGTTCGCGTTAGATTATCACACATGCACGTGCCATTAAACTCATCGAAATTTTATATATCCAACTTACAAGTACATCTACAAGTTGTTTAAATATTTAACAAATATATTTTCAAATAATTGAAACATAAATTACCTTCACTAACAAGATCAGAAACTCTATCACCATCAACTAACACTATAGTTTCATTTGATTCCACATCCTCTGAGCTTGCAAGTGGAATTTTCCCTTTTATATTAAGTTCGATATGTCTCCAAGATTTAACATATTCTACATTTCCATTTTCACAAATCTCTATGGAAATTATGTACTCTATGCGAACTGAACAAAAACAAGATTCATTTCTTCTATCAAATGCAAACACATTTTGACAACATTTTGTTTTAACTGATGCACTTTTCACATACCATGTATTGTACCATCCTCATATGGGATTGATCTATTTACATCTTGGTTTCCAACATACCAAAAAAACCTGCACAAGAAAAGAACTTGTTACCTTGAAATCTATCAAGAACATGATTGAAGGTCATATAAATTTGAACATGTGAATAAAACTATTGTTGGATTACTGAGAGGGGGGGTGAATCAGTAATAGAGCAATTTAATTCCTTTTAACCATATAATCCAAGTGTTATATCAATGAAGCATTATCATCCAATAACTGCAGAGTAAATAAGCAATGAACAAATGAACAATCATACACATACACAGTACACCAGTGTTTTATGTGGAAACCCAAATCGGGAGAAAACCACATAATTCTTTTTCTTATATGTCTTGAAGAATTACACTCATTGGAAGCACCAACTTCCTTTGTTTTCCAGCTGCAACTGGAAGGAGGCTCCAACCCCCTAGTTTCTCAGGTTGCAACCTGAGGGAAGCTCCAACTCCTCAATTCTCTAGCTACAACCAGAAGGAGGGTACAACCCCCTATGTTCTCCAGCTACAATCGGAAGGTGGCTACAACCACCTGTCCTTACCCCGTCCTGCCACCTTGAAGTAGAAGTAGAATGATGGAACCACTGTCACACTATCACTGTGAGATATACCACTGTAAACCTGTACCAATAAATCTAAACCATGCATCAACCTGTACCTCAACCTGGGATCAACATGTACCATAAACAATTGCATCAACCATGAACCAACTTGTAATCAACCTGTACCATAAACAAGTGCATCAACCATGCACCAACCTGTAATCAACATGTACCATAAACAAGTGCATCAACCATGCACCAACCTATAATCAACCTGTACCATAAATAAGTGCATCCAACCATGTACCAAGTATGTTCCAATCATGTGTCAACTACTCATCAACTATGACTCATCAATATGTACCAACATCATCAACTATACACGTCATGTATGCGTGCCAACTCATCAACTACTTCTCTCAACCCTGTACTTGACATGTACCACAACCAAAAGCCCTGATCAATTTCATCATCCAAATATGATTTGTATCTCTATAATAGACCTGGTGTATATGATCACATTCCTACAAACCTTCCTTAACTTTAAAAACAAGAGACTAGCATTTTCATCAAACGTTTCTTTAGTCTCACATGCCTAGTTTTGGATTAGTCAACAACCCTAACTTGAAGTAATCATAACTTTGAACCTGTAATGTATAAAGATTTGAAACTAATACACAATGTGATTTAGTGTGTTTTATGTAATTCCTCCAAGTGTCACCACTTGGAACCTCTCATAAAGGAGTTATAGCAAAAATGGCATACCTTGCTGAATTTTGGCTTATTCTAGAGAACGACCTTGTAGAGAGTGCCCCACACGAAATATTTCATGAAATGATCTGAAACTATTACACACAATACTAAATACTGTACCCTAAACAACACATTTTGTCTCACTGAATTTGGATCTGTTATGAAGAAGTTATGACGTTTTTACCTGAAACACCTGATTTTGACTAGTTTCAGGACTGGCCACAAACCCTATTTTCCACGGAGTGTAAATCCCAAAATACAACGACCCACAAGATGAATTTTTTACCATAGATACTTGGATATGTTTTCTCAATGGAATAGAAATTTTAGGATCTGAATCATTATTGAAAAAACGTTATAGCAAAAATGGTGAGATGACCTGTAAATAACATACCTTAGAAAGCACCATCAAAAGAATTTATCCTTCCTTGCATTTCGTCCTTCTTTTCTTCACTTTCCTCGAAATTTCAGCTTAGATATCCTTGGTTACCTCAGACACATATAGATATTCAATATGCTCAAGTGCGATTCAAATGGGAGAGCCTTGCCTCTTATTTATACTCTCCAAGTAGCTTCCTTAAAAACATCTTCTAGGTCACTTGGCCCACTTTCCTTATTTTAGGGTTGGGTCCACTTCTAATTTCTCCATTAAATTTATTATTGAAATAAT
>JASDQU010750626.1:24414-38135 GCA_032191745.1 Picea mariana
ACTGACTTCTACTCCTAGTTTTGTATGTTGACGATTTGTTGATCACCGGTTGCTCAACTTCAACGATTGCTGCAGTCAAGAGGATTCTGCATGATAGGTTCTTGATGATGGACATGGGTCTGATACACTTCTTCCTTAGACTCAAGACCAATCAAGATGCATCAGGAATCAAACTGTCTCAGACCAGGTATACACAAGATCGCCTTGAGAGATTTCACATGACAGATTGCAAGTCTGCTCCGACTCATTTCCTATCAGGATTCAAACTTGAGGATGTCGGGAACACTCTACTGGTTGACAACACACTGTACAAAAATCTAGTGGGGTGCTTGTTGTACCCCACATACTCCAGACCAGACCTCTCTTATGCAGTTGGCGCAGTCTCTAGGTTCATGCAGAAGCCACATGAGCTACATTGGAAGGCTTTAAAGTGTATCCTTCAATACATACAAGGCACCATCACCTTTGGGATTCACTATTCAGCAGACTCTACATTGGACCTCATTGGGTTCACTGATTCTAACATGGTTGGCGATAACATTGATCGCAAGTCCACATATGGTTACTCACTCAACCTTGGTTTCGGGCCTATTTGTTGGTCGAGCAAGAAGCATACTATTATTTCTCTATCTTCAATCGAGGTAGAGTACATAGGGGTAGTTAACATAACCATTCAGGCTATGTGGCTACAACATTTTCTCACTAAGTTGGGCATTCAATTTCATCGGTCAATCGTTATCTGGTGCGACAACCAGAGCACTCTGAAGTTCTATAGAGATCGATTTTAGAGGCAGTGGATGAAGCACATCGAGATCCACATGCACTACATCTAGGACTTAGCACATGAGGGGATCATCAACCTACATTTATGTCCTTTGACATAACAAACTACAAACATCTTCACCAAGACCTTCACTGAGTAGAAGTTTCATTCTCTGCAGAGTCATCTTGGAGTGAAGGACATAGTTTCCTAGCAACTGTTAATTCTTCTTTTTAGATACATTGTACCTTGAGGGGGGGTGGGTTTCCCATGAGGTTTTCCCTCTTTTCTTACTTTATTTCAGTGTATATTTTGTATTTGGGTACCTAACATGGCCTCGTTGTCGGGACCCATTCTTTATTTTTACCATAGTGATGTTCAGGGGGGGTGTTGGAGTTACTTCACACACACCTAGGATTTGTTTTTCCTAAGGTTTTTCCTATGTTTATTAGTCATTATTCAGTCTTCTATATTTTAGGAAGAATATTCCTCTAAGGAGAATATTCTCTTCAGTTTTCACTTCAGTTTGATCAGTTGAGTGGAGTCTAGATGCTACATTGGGATTATCAACATGCAACATTGAGATCATCACTAGCTAATGCACATTGTCCTTTTGATCATTGCCATAATATCACATTACCCATGATTCTCGGATCTCCTCCTCACTTCACTCTATTTCAGTCAGTTAAATGAAGAATGATAGACTAGTTAGCTCAGCTAGGTGGAAGTTCACTCCCGTAACTGCCTGAGAGACTAAACTAGGTGGAAGTTTACTCTCATAACTGTTGGTGTGTGTCCAGATCACTCTAGACCACCACTATGGTGCATTGGCTTCTCCTCCAGTGTGCATTGGTTGAGTTATATAGAGTATATCATGTGTAAATTATCATTCATTCATCTGGTTAATGAGAATTCTTCCATTCTTTCTCTCCTACTTTTCTTTTCTTCTATTTTCTCTGTAACTGTGTATGTCAATTCCCAACTAGATCTGTTATGTGTAGGTTCAACACATTTACAGTGTCCACCCCTTTATATCCATAGATTTTGGTGGATGGACTTCATTGTTTTGACACTTCAAGCATTCAATGTGTCATACGAGCATTCATTATGCTTGAAGCGTGGAGGATCTAGCAAGCCATACTTGCAATCCTTTCATCATTCTTAGATATATGTTGATTAATAAATATGATTAGAGCTTTATCACATGCATTTATCAAGGTTTATCACTGCCTAAAAATTCTCATTCTTTTGTGCTTTTGGTTTCATCCTAGAAAACTCTTGAATTATCATGTTTTCTTTGTCTCAAGTGGAAACTTGTAGGTTTTTAGTCTAGATATTTCTAGGCTTGGTGTTCTCTCAGCCTAAACTCATCTCCATAGTTATTATGGATCATTATGATATTTGTTTGGCCATTATGGGTGATGTGGGGAAAGTTCAATGTTGTGTGAAAGTTTTATTCAAAGAAATTGTAGGTGTGAAAGCTAACATGACCATAGCCTTTGGGTAGGATGATGCATGAATATATTAGGTTGAATTAAAGTTGATGAAAGTTAATAAATCTAAGGACCATCTCTATGTGGAAGCATTGAAGAAAATTTTGGCTTTGCAGGACTAGGAAAAAGAATCTAAGAGTGCCCTCGCTATTCTTAGAATGAAAATGGTTAAATTAGATGCAACCCTCTCCCTTGTGTTGGGACTTTCTAGTTTGAATTGATATTCACATCAATTTTCATCCACGAGAGATGTTTTCAGAACACTGCAAATTATGAGGTGGGGGAAATCCGAAGGGGAGACAAAAGTAACTCACTAAGTGAACTCAATGATTAATTTCAAATAATGTTTTTTATACTCCAAATATATTATGTTTTGTTTATATATTTTATTTTTAATATAGTTCATAAAAAAAATTTACAAAAGAAAAGAACTACAACATTTTTTGAATTTTACATAATTAAATAAAAAAAAAAACTCTATCTTATGCTTCTTCCTTCAATACAATAACATAGTCTTAAAAAAAAACTAAATTTTATCAATACAATTCACTACTATTTATAATAATAATAAAATTACATTATTTTATTTTATTTCATGTTTATTTCTTTCATCAATGACATAGTCTTTATAAAATAATAATAATAATAATAACCAATTTTTATCCATACAATTCACTGCTATTTATAATAATAATAAAATTACATTATTAAAAAAAATTGTATGTGTGTGTTTTTCTAAGATCCAACCTTACTTTTTAAAACCATTTCATACGCTTATAAAATATTGTAATTTTACATTTTCTCCTAGAAAGACCTTTTTTAAGGTAGTAATTTTGAACCTATATGCTTGAAATATCTTGTCATATTAAAGACAAAAATTAAGGACCCGTTTTTATATTATTTCATTGCAATAGCTTCCTTCAAATGTCATTTTAGTGTTGTGGGACCTCATGTAAGATTTTAGCTCAATTCAAGATCGAGAATGTTATCGAATATAATTTTATTGTTGTTGGGTCTTAATGGAATGTATTTTGGGACATAAACTAATGAATTTGCATGGATGGACATGGAGTTCATGCTTTTTAAATTGATTCTTCAACTTTGGAAGGACATACGCATAAACGTATGGACATGGAGTTCATGCTTTGGATGGATATAAACGTATGATTTTAGGTTTATTAAATCAAATGAAGAATGTTTTTGATTAATATTTTGACTTGCACTTACTAGTGCTTTATGTGGTGGTACCGAAACAACTTTCAATTTCATTGATGAGAAGAATATTGGAGAAAACAGAGTCCACTTTTTTTTTTACGAAGTACGAAGATTGTATTGTGATTGTGAATGGAATATGTAAAATAGCTTTTTAGAATTTTGCCAATTGTATGTGTCAAATTGTTTTTTTTTTCAATTTTTCGTCAGCTTTCATGATGGACTTCTGTTTTTAGAAACTGGTTTTTCAGGTTCTCTCAGTTGGGAACCTTGTGAAATCCTTCCATGTCTTGTTGGTTTGATCGGGTTGGTTCCATTTCCTCATTGTTTTCATTTAAGTGATTTGATGACCTTTTTTATTTGTCTTTATTGCTCGTTTCTCGGGACGTTTTGGAGGTAGGGCCCCATGAGATATGATCAGTCTACAGGTTTAGTGGTGACAGTCGTTTGTCAAGCTGGCAACTCCTAGGATGGATCTTGAAGAATGTGGTTTATTGGGCGCATCCGACGAGGAGGACCGGGACCATGAGGGTCTTTTCAAGGCTGTTGATGAGTTATGTGGTTTAAATGGCAGTCAGAGGCATTTAGGAAACACATTAAACCACTTGGAACCATCACCTCTAGCACTATCTTCTCCTTCTTCCCTTGGTAATGCTCCCTGTGATAACAAAGTGTTGAATATCCAGTCTTCCCGGCCTCTTGTTACAGATGACCAGTTTGTAACTCCAAGCACTGCTCAAGTGAGTGATTTTCTGGTGGTTGGTAATAAGGTTGGAAGTGGTTTAAATCATGAGGACTTTAGGACTACCAAGGATCCCTCCTCGACTCGCATTCAGTGTGGAACCAAGAGACAAAAGCTTTCTAGAACCAGGAAGGCTACCAGAGTTTGGAAGTCAAAAAAAGCACGTCATCAACTGGTTATTAGTATGGACATCGGGCTCGAGGAGACGTGCTAGCTTTCACTGTGCATCGTGGTAGGACGTTTCACTTATAAACATAAGTGTAATTTATCTTTCTTGGACTAGATGAAGGAGGTATGGCTTCCTCGACTAGGTTATATCCCGACATACACGAGACTAACCTGTGGTTGGTTCAATCTTTTATTTAAGACCCCTGAGGATGCAGAGAGAATTTTAAATCAGTTCTGGGATTACAAGGGTGGAAGCCTTATGCTGAAACAGTGGAGAACATGCTTTAATCTGGCAACTGAGTACTTCAGTTACATGCATGTTTGGGTGTTGTTACCAGGATTTCCCTTGAATCTCTAGAATTTACCTATGCTTACGGCTATTGGGAATTTACTTGGCCGCTTCTTGAAAATTGATGAATCATGTCTTCTCTCGATAGATAAACATTTGGCGCGAGTGTTGGTTGAGTTAGACTTGCATGCGGGTCTAATGGAATCCATTGAATTGGAATGAAGAGGACAAGTTTCGGTCCAACAGTTGGACTATCTTGGTTTTCCTTTTAGGTGCACCTCCTGCCAGCAAATGGGTCACCTAAGGAAGGACTGCCATCCTGCTTTTATTTCCATAGAGGAGGGAGACAAACTGAATTATGGCTCAGCAGACCTGCATTATATGGATGAAAGCTTGGAAGGACAAAACCCATTGGGAGAAGGTGTTACAGAGGACTTGGATGAGTCTCTGGATGGCGCTTCCAGCACATTCATGGGTAAGCTCAAATTCTTTTGTCCCTCTCTTTTTTTAAAGCTCTCCTTATGGGAAAGGGACCTTTTGGGGAATTCTGCTATGTTACTTGCAGTCTATTCGGATTCTAATGGGAAGGGGATGGACTCAGTGGTTGGGGAAGTGGAATTATGGGACCCTAAACATGTCCTGTGTAGCTCCTTTAATACCACTCAGGATTCTGTGACGTTAGACCCTTCAGACCCTCTTCCTACTACCTTGTCCTCGCAACCAAATCCCTCTTCTGTTTCGGCTGGTTCTGATCCTCCCTTGGCTCTAGTTAGCGAGTCTTTAGCTACTTTTTCACAAGAGCCTTCCAACACGATACCTCTTCAAAATTTTTGGGGATCGGAGGTTTTTGTTAATCAGAATTGTGATTTCGATGATGCTTTGTTGTCTGATAGACCGAGTTTTAGTAGGAAGTTGGTCTGGTCAAGAGGACTGAGCTCTGAGGTGTCTCCTATTAGAACACGGAGTGCTTGGAAGAAACAAGAGCTGGGATATTCTTCCACTAATTTACCATCTTCTTCTTCTTTGGAAAAGGGGGCGCTTAGAGGCATCAAAGCCCTTGCTAGGGCTAAGTCATGATCCTCCTTACCCTAAATGTTAGAGGGGTGGAGGTCCCCTAAAACTGCCCTCTTTGAGAAGGATAATCTCTTCTACTAAGCCGGATTTAATATTCCTCCAGGAAACTCTTCTGGATGAGGAAAAAGCTAGGAAGTTTTTTCTTTCTTTTTGTTCATCTTGGAAGATCTCGGATATGATCTTGGTGGGGAAGTCGGGAGGGCTCCTGGTGGCGTGGAACCCTAATTTGTTGGATTTGCAACCTTTCTTATGTTTTGGTGGTATTCTATTGACAGGTGTACATATCCCTGATAAAAGAAGGATTAGATTTATAAATGTTTATGGTTCGTGCTCCGAGTGAAGATTATTCTGGGAGAATTTGGAAGCTAGTGGACTTCTTGACCTGAGAAATCTAATTATTGAAAAAGATTTCAATTTTATGACTAGATCTGATGAAGTTTGTGGGGCTTCGACCTTGTTAAACTCGCAGGCGGATTACTTTAGAGACTTGTTCTTGAGACATCACTTAATTGACATTAAGCCTGCGGAGGTGGTCCCTACATGGAGTAATTGTAGGATGGGGACAGAAAAAATATCTAAAAGACTAGACATAGTCTATGCATCAGTTGAATTGCTTGAAGAATCAGCTCTTTTCAGATCTTGGGTCGACCAACCTTACGTTTCTGACCATGCACCAGTTCTTTTTCAAATTTATTATGGGATCAATTCTGTGTCCTACCCATTTAAGTTCAATTCGGTACTGTTGAAGGATATTAACTTCAGGGAATTGGTTAGAGATGTGTGGAATTCTCCATAGGGCTCAACGGGAGGCAATGCTCAATCCAGATTAGTAGGGAAGCTAAAACTTTTGAAGGCTAGGGTGAGAAAGTGGTTAGTGAGCAAGAAGAAAAGTGAACAACAAACTTATGCTCAGCTTGAAAAGGATATCGCTACTCTGATGAAATAAAGTCTCGATCATCCCCTTGAGACTGAATCACTCTTCCGATTAAATACACTTATAAAAGAGAGGAACAAAATGTTACTGGCCGAGGAGGAATTGTAGCGCCATAAGAGCAGGGCAAATTGGATCCTGTTGGGTGACAAGAATACCAATTTTTTCCATAAGTATGCCAACTACATGCGTAACAAAAAACACATTTGGGAGGTTAAAGATGAAACAGATCAAGTTTTTATAGGGCATGAGGCTATTATGGTAGAAGCATTGAAACATTTTAGTACCTTTTACAAAGAATCACATCTTTCGATTGTGGATCAGATTGAGGCAGTGAGATTATATCCCAGATTGACAACAGATGAGGAGGTACAAGTACTTGAAAATCCAGTCTCAAAGGAGGAGATTATTGAGGTTCTGAAGGGGTTTACCAAGGACAAGAGTCATGGTCCTCATGGTTGGACAATAGATTTTTTCTTACATTTCTTTGACTTGATTGCAGATGACCTTTGGGAGGCTGTTGAAGACTCTCGCATTTTTGGTATGGTTAATAGATCTTTGAATTCAACGTTTATAGCTCTCATTCAAAAAGTCAATGGACCGGATTCCTTTAGTGACTTTAGACCAATTGCCTTGTGTAATCTCTGCTACAAGATAATAACGAAGATCTTAGCTACTCGGATAAGACCTATTATGTCCTGTACTATCTTAGCTGAACAATTTGGGTTTCTTAGAGGTAGACAAATAATTGACGCCATAGGCACAACACAGGAGTGTATTCATAGCATTAAGGTGAAAAAATTGCAAGCGATGATCCTTAAGATTGACATGAAGAATGCTTATGACTGTATTAGTTGGGATTGCATTAGACTTGTTCTATTACAATTTAGCTTTGGTCTTCTGATGACCAACTAGATAATGGGATGTATTACTTCGACCACCTATGTTGTCCTCGTCAATGGTGAGCCTACTGAATTTTTAAATGGGGGAAGAGGTCTTAGATAGGGGTGTCCATTGTCACCTCTTCTATTTATCTTAATTATGGAAGTTTTGAGTCTTGCCTTAAAAAAAAGGCAAGAAGAAGGTTTGGTGACTGGTATTAAGGTAACTAGACTGTTACGGGTTCTCCATCTCCTATTTGTTGATGATATCCTCATAATGACTAATGATTATGTAAACGAGTGGTCAGAGATTCATAGGCTCTTGGCTATCTTTTTCAATTCCATAGGATTGATGATCAATCCACAATAATAATCTTTCTATCAGTTTGGAGTGCAATCAGTAGTCTTAGATGCTATAAACTCTTTCTTTCCTTTTGAAGTTAATCACATTGCTTCGGGATTTAAATATCTGGGTTATTTTTTGAAAGATGATAGGTACAAGGCAGAGGATTGGGATTGGATGCTAACAAAATTTGAATCTAGAATCTCTCATTGGTGTAATAGGTGGTTGACTTTGGGTGGATGACTAGTCTTGGTCAAGGCTATCCTGGAAAGCCAACCAGTCTATTGGCTAGCACTAGCCAATATTTCATCCTCAATCCTACACAAAATTTGACAAGTCACATATAACTTTCTTTGGAATGACAATAAAAAAAGGAAAGGATATCATCTGTGTAGCTGGCATTATATTGCTCGACCAAAAAGATTTGGTGGATGGGGACTGCAAAACCTTTTTAGCTTCAATCGAGCGATGGATGCTAATAATCTGTGGAGGGTATTAATGGGAGATGGTCTTTGGCATCATATTATGAAATCAAAGTATCTTTCGTCTTTTTCTATGGAGCATTGGCTTAGGATGGTGTTGATTTCTGGATCTTCTGGATCACAAAATTGGAAGCACCTTCAGAATTCATTGAATATTTTACTCTAGTGGATTGCCTGGTATCCGGGTTCTAGTACTTTGATAGTCATTGGGAGAAATTCGATTTTAGGAATGGGAGAATCAACCCTGTTATCAGAAGGTCTTATTTCATCTTTAAATCACCGAGGGATCCATTTTTTATTTCAGGCTCAAGGGGTGCTGAGACCAGGAAGCATCGAGGACTATTGGGTAACTAGCGAAGATTTAGATTTGCAGGGTGCACTTGCATAGGAATGGCAATCGTTTAGCATGGAAATCACCAGTAATGGCATAAAATTTCAGCCTGGGCCGGATGTCCTGAAGTGGACTGGTGACTCTTTGGGCATGATTACTGTTAAAAATGTTTGAGGCAGTCGAATGTAAGAAACATGCCTTCCTAATCGGAGGCTGGAGAAAGGAGCTTTGGCAATGGGATTGTCCTCTAAAGCTAAAGTTGTTCTCTTGGTTAGTGGCAGAAAATAAAGTGCTTTCATGGGACAATCTAAAATGAAGGGGCTTCATTGGGCCCAGTCATTGCTCTCTATGTATGAAGGAGGAGGAATCGGTAATCCATTTATTTGTTGACTATTCTTTTTTGAAGGAGGTTTGGATCAAAGTAACTCAAAAATTATCTCTTTCAGGATTATGGACCGTCTCATCTATCCCTGAATGCTTCAAGAATTGGAGAACTCTTAATACAAGTTATCCAACACTTCCAACCTTCATTGTTTGGTATCTTTGGAAGGAAAGGAATGGTATTTTTTTTAAAATGGGAAGCCATCTGTTCAGAAGGTGATTATATTATCCCTCATGACAATGAAAGATTATAGGCTGTCTCCTAGGAAGAAGAAAGTTCAGAGTATTACAAAGAATCCTGAGGCTAGGTGTTTGGTTGGGTGGTTTGATGGTGCAACCTACGTAAATGGTTTAAATAGTGGAGCAGGAGGTGTCATCTGGATTAATGAGAACATAATATATAAATGGTATTTAAATTGTGGTCTAGGTACAAATACTAGAGCGGAGCTGCTTGATACTTGGTCTCTTCTAGTATTGGCCATTCGGTTTGACATCTTGGAGTTCTTTATGCAGGGTGACTCGAGGATCATTATTGATTGGTTGACTGGTAAAGGTCAACTTCATGTTTTAACATTGGAGTGCTAGAAGGATAGGATTGCTGAGTTAAAATCTCATTTTCAGGCTATTACTTTCTAGCATGTTTATCATGAAGATAAGACTGAGGCAAACAAACTTTCTAAGATAGCTCTTAATAGGCTTCCTGGGAAAATTGAATTTTTCCAATGTGTGGGGGAACATGAAGGCCCACATATATTCTTGGATATTTTCTAGTTTCTAGTCGTCTCTGATGGTCATTAATTTGTTTTAGATGACTATGTTGGAATAGACTCTAATGACATTAGTGATCGGTATTATGGTTTTTGGATAGGATGTCAGTGTTGACATTTTTGATGGACAGTCTGGTTGGTTATTTGGGGATCTATTTTTGATATTTTTCTGAAGTTGTCGGTGAAGTACTATATGTAATGAACAATTTATATCTCTTTATGAATATAAAGTGAATTTTTTTGTGGAAAAAAAAATGTGTCAAATTGGTTATGTGAGTTATTTTAGAAAATGAAATTTAAGAGGTGTAAGTGTAGGTTCTTCGTGCTAAATTGGTTGTGTGAGTTATTTTAGGAAATGAAACTTAATAGATGTTATTAAGATACATAATCAACCAAGAGATCTTGTTAAGAAAGAAATGGAGGGGTAAATTTTCCAAAAAATATTGATTACTCCAACAAGTGTTAAAGTTAATGATACATTCATGCCACAAAACATTTGGAAAAAATAGGAGATGGTTAAACACCTCATTTTATGGAGGGGGCCTTCCCTCAGAGCATGCCTACCATTTAATGACCACAACCTTGTTAATGGACATAATCGCTCCTTGTTATCCTAGTCGAAGATTCAACATAAATCTTGAGTGGGGTGTGTTGACAACATGTTGGCAGCCAATTCACTTTTTTCTATTGTTTTATAAGCTGCCTACACCTATGTTTTGCAAACATCAATTGTTCATCACAATCTTTAAATAAACGACATTTTTATTTTCTGCGACATTTACACACTTATTTTCGTTTTGTTTTCACGACTGTAAGCATGAAAACTTCTCCTTCCGAAGTCGTATTTCGATCACTATCTAAACTGTCATGATTTTTTTTATCGATATGCCTACTGCGCTTACTTTTTGTTTATCATTACGTAGCTGGAAGGACTTTCAAACTATACTCATTGGACATTTTTTTTGATTGATTATGTGACTTGGTTTCATTATGTTTGCGATGCTTTGGATTTACATGTTTTTTTATTTGGACTATTAACCATTGGTTTCACAACAATGCATAGGCATTATGGTTAAATCTTTCACATATATCTTTGATATGATACCTATGTTTGTGTTTACAAAACTATTGGCACGTTGGCCAAAATTTTGATATAAGCGATTACAATACATTGGCACATGGTTAATTATTTGGTTTTGGTTTCTAATTGAATATTTGATGGTTTGAAACTATGGCATAATGTTTTGATTGCACGCATTGTTTATACACTTACCATTGTTTCATTGGTTAGCCAAGCAACATGATTTTGAACTATGCTATAGTGGGTTGGATAGCTATGAAAACTGGCGGTTTTACTTTCGTAATAACTCTTATGAATGGAAGAAGTAAGCTCTACCACCCTCGCACACTTTGCATAAATGCCTACCTCCTTACAGGGTTACCTCTGTTGATTTTTGGGAAAATCTTTGAGCCTACTCTGTTCAAACCCTCGCCCCTTAGCCCGGCTCACTGTGTGTTCTCTCCTGGTTCCTGTAGGGCGAATTGAACCCCCATGGTGTTCAGAGTCAGTTTTGGTTTCATTCTTACCAGATAAGATTGTTTAAATTGCCTCCGTAATTGCCCCCAGAGTCACGTTTTTGCATGAGCGATTCTGGGCAAACGGTTTTCAATTAGATCAAACCGTTGAAAACCCAGAACCGTTTTTAGCCCCTTTACCTTCAACACAAGTGGTTTCCTCAGAAAGTGAGTTACTACAGAGATCCAACTCTTGTTTTACAAGTCAATTTTCAGTGGCTGGAACATGCGTTTTGGGTCTGTGTGCATTTGCCAGAATGCCTATCACTTCTCCAGACCTGTGCTTCAGAACCCCTTCTGCCCGTCTAACTTTATGCCTCAAATTCCTGTTGAAACCCTTCATCAATCCACAGATTCATCAAGCAGTCTGTCAGCAAATTTCAAAACAACAGGCTCTGTTATTTTAATGGAGAGGCAACCACTGCCACTGTTAACTCGAAATTATCTTGACCAAATTGAATCATTTGTTTTACTGCCCAGGTATGTATTTAAACATCATTTTAGCTTTATGAGTTTGCTTGAATTAATATAATGAATTGGGTTTTGCTTTCAGTTAGCTCTATTCATTTTAATTCGAAACGGTTCTGTTATGATTTGATCCTGTACAGTAGATTCGTTTTAAAATTAAAAATAGTCATGATTTGGTTATGTGATTTTGTCATGCCCAGTTTAGTATAAGCAATTGATTAGTTTTGATTCAGTTTGTTTTGTTTGGTTTCGATTGGTTTCGTTTTTCCCTAACAAACTCAAAACGATCCCGTTGATTTCGAGCTACTAGGAATGACTCTCTTCTGTGTCAAATCATTATTCTCGTTTGAGTTTTGATTACTTTCGACCTGTGTATAAGTTCTATTTGCTAAAATCATGGAAGCTGTGTTCATTCATAACAACCTCAAACCGTTTCGATTCGTTTGATTGGATCTGCAAGTCATTCCTGTGTGCCATGATTAGCATGAGCGTTTTTTCATGTTTAATATAGCTTTATCAATCTGAAAAATGATCTTGTTGGTTTCATTTTGGATTTGAAAACAATATTGTCAATGGAGAAGGAGACATAAGCTATTGCATGGAAAATCTTTTAGCTATGACGATTTCATTTAGTTTATGAAGAATGATTTCGATTCTGTTTGTTCAAAATTGGCAAATAGATTTGGCTATTTCTGACATGAGCAATTTGCTTTGTGTTGATTTAGAAATTAGATATTTGTTTAAAGATTTGAATATAATTCTGTTGGCTCTGGATTGGTTTAATACAGTTCTATTTTCAAATTAGACGAGCTACAGAATCGCCAGATTCTGTAGCTAGTCTATAGAATTAATTTTTATTGTTTTATTAAATAAAATATCTCTCTAACTTGTCTATTTCTGGCCTGTTTTAGGTAAATTCGAATTGCATAATATTTGATGGACAATTCAAGAGGATATTTGGTTGTTTAGTTTTATTTTAGTTTCTTAGTTTAGATAACTTTGGGATATCTCCCAGATTTCATGTAAATAGTTTTATAACTTCCACAAGGAGGTTTTACCCTGTGGAAAACCTTTAAATACTTATTATTTTTTGTAATAAGGATCATCCTCATTCATGGGAGAACAAGGATATGGAATTTTAATACAGACTGAGACAGAATTTGATGTTCTGCTACAACTTTAGCTTTTCATAATATCAATATGTTGTTTCATGTTCTTGTGTATCAATTTGCATTTGGTTAATGACTACTTTAGCTATCTTAGTCTTTTGCAAATGATATAATTTAATCATTATAATCCATATCTGATTTCTTCCAGTGTATAAAAAAACATAACAATTACTTGATTCAGTTTGTGAATGACAGATTTCTCTTCTTCATAAGTTGAATTATTAAGTATAAGTTTTTGCATAATAGGTTTCCCTTATTGCAGAGATTTATAAATCATATAATTGTTATGATTTTTTATGTCTTGTTTGTCTTGTAAACAAACTCAAAGAGCATTGCAGTTATCGTTTATGAGAAGCTTTTGGATTATCCAGTGCGAGTTTCCTTCCTCCAACCAGCTTCGAAGTCATCATACACAGGACAAATTTGGAGCGTTTCCAGGTCAGTTTGTCATTTGTTTGTTTAGTATATTTATTAGTAGTATAGTTTATGATATAAGTTTAGTTAGATAAATGTGTAGTTAGTATATTAGATTGTTTAATTTCAGTAAGTTTTATCTCTTGTTCATAAAATTATAAAATCAACAAAAATATCTTTCTCTGTCTTAGGGTAGAAAGCAAAAGAGTTTTCCAGGTTTTATTTAAATTTGTGAATTGTA
>JASDQU010750627.1:18434-36680 GCA_032191745.1 Picea mariana
TTAAACATAGGTGGTCCAAATTTTATGTTTGGACAAAATATGTTGGACGTAGGCCTATTTTGAGGAAAGACCTATTTTTGTAAGGAAAGACCTAATTTTGGGAGCACGTGCAACAACTGGCAAGAAAGTAGGACACGAAAAAAGAAGAAAAAGAATCATGAAAGAGGAAAAGCCACGTGTGATGTGGTAGACAACCCTAACCATGTTAGGGTTAGGGTTTTTGATAGGGATTGTAACACCTACAAGCCTAAAAAATAGTATAACTAAGAACCTAGGAGGTCTAGGTTAGGGGTTTAGATGAGTTCGACTATTACTGATGAATTGATGATGGTTATTATGACTATAATAAGGCTGTAAAAGAGTCAAGTAAGCTAGATTTTGAGGGTTAGGTCATAAGTTGAGGATCTTGGTGTGATCTAGTCCGCCTCACAGAGGTTCTTGAACCTCTTCATGATTGTATGATGAAATATGTAATGTTCGTAGTGCTATATTTTGCATCAGACTAAATAAAAGAGTAGAGAAGCCAAATCTTTGTGGACGTAGCCCAGGAGGGGGTGAACCACGATAAAACTTATGTTTTGTGTGATGCTTCTTGAATGAATTTCCTTCTATTAGTGTTTAGTTTATGAGTGAATGAATAACTATATGTATTAGCATGCATGAACGAGGTTACACATGAATGAATCCTAGAAATAATTGAATGGATAACAAGATTAATGCATGGAGAAGATAGAATACATCTCTATATCTTCACTCATTCCTAGACTGCAAGCACTTTATCATTGTGGTCACCCATAGAGCTATCTCAGGTGAGATTGCGCTGTGTGCACTGCGCACAACGTTTCCTTCTAGTTTACCATGAGGGTCGATATTTTTAGAGGGTTTTGTTGGAAACCTGTTCAGATCTGAACCCGGGTCAGCCCAAGAAGAAGTAGAAGGGAGATCTAACCCAACAAATGGTTATGTTGTCGACTGGAACTACATAGGATGGAGTGGACGAGATCCGTGGAAGAAACACGCAAAGAATGAAGGTATAGAAGGTAATTTTCAGTACATGGAATCCAACGAAGGCAAAGATCGAAAGATGGTTGAAAACAAAGGAACTTGAGTTTTCACAAAAGGATAACATAAACCTGAAGTTAACACCATGCAAATATCTGGACAAATACATCTTTAGCGACTTACATGAGGTATTTTTCTTTGATTTCCCGTATTTGTTGTAGGAGTGTCTATTGAGGTTAAAATACAACCACCCAAAAAATCGAATCAAACAACTGGAGTGGAATCCTATGGAGATCTCACAATTACAACAAGTTAACAACAAATTTACACGCGCAACAAATTTCTGGTTAGAAAACATTGTTGCAGGGTTTATCACCAAATTTGCAGTAGATACCATGAAGTCTTACAATGAAATAGAGAAGGATTTTATAAAATGACCCAGAGGTAGGTATATTAGATCGTTATATACTTCATTCAAGATTTTATTGTATAACAATGGTTTGATGACCATGACCATGGAATCATACAACTAAAATTCCCTGTGTGCATGGGGGAAGGGGGAAGCACTGATAGGAAGATGAGAAATGGAGGAAGAAATGGATAAGGGAAATAAGAAGGAGGCCATGGACCCAATCATGATGGAAGAAGACCAGATAAAGCAGATAATGGAAACAACTTGAAATATGCACAGTGGAGTACCCTACCAGTATAAGATGAATAACAAGAAGGGAGCCATAACTGATAGAGAGGGTTTGTAAAGCGACGAGGAAGAGGTAGAGGATCTACGATTTGTGGAGAAGATTGAGGAAATCCTACATGAAACATATGAAAGGAAAACAAGAGGTCCAAGGGGAGGAACAAAAGGCAGAACTCCAATCCAGGTTACCGTCAGTGTGGAACCTGCAACCCCATGTTGGACTAACACACCAGAAAGAACACCAATGTTTAGACAACCAAATTTTAGTGGAAGAAATACAGTAGGAAACACATCCAAATGAGGAGAAACAAATGGAGGAGCCAGTTAAGAAAGTAAAAATCAAATATCTATACCACGTGGAGGTAGTAGTTCAACACAGTTTAAAATGGCAGGACATGATCCCATGATTAGTTTACCAGAATTTCAGGGAGAGGCATCAAAGGAACTTGAAAAACACTTATTTATCTGTGAGAAGATCCGGGAGGAAAACCAGATCACAAATGAAGATAAAAAACTTGCTTAGTTAGATATCATGCCCAAAGATCACGCATTGGATTGGTACATGAACCTATATGTAAATAGTCCACCATGAGTAACACGGACTATTATAGACGTGAAAAAACTATTGATAAATGAATTTTAGAATCCCAGCTCAGAAGATCAGTACATGAATGAAATGATTGAAATTAGGAAAAAACTAGGTGAGTCTATTTGGGAGATTGAACAAAAGTTTAAGCGTCTGAAAGGTAAGTTGAAATATTCCATAACTGACATGCAACATAGACATCTATTTGTGAACTCATTGTTTCCACATTTGAAATACCCATTAAGACAACAAAAGTTCCAAACTCAGGCAGAGACTCTGCAGGAAACCTTACAACTGGAAGAGAACCAGTATTAGAAGACAGATCCAACAATAGAGTAACTGAAGGAGGATATGAAGAACCTAACATTTCATCTTAACCAGAATAAGGGAAAAGAAAAAAGAGAAGTTGTTTGGTGTACCACATGTAGGACATAAGGACACAAGAAGAACACATTTCCAACTTTTGCGCAGTATATGGAAACAAGAGTGCCATATACTTTTCCAAAAGGAGGACCATGGTGTGAAATTTGTAAAACACATGGGCATGATCCATATCATTTTACAATGATGTAGAAGTATAAGAAAATACTTAAAATCTCATACTGCAATTTCTGCAAGTCAGTAGGTCATGATGATAAATATTGTAGGACAACGAAGCTGATGAGAAAAAGAACTTCAGATACTTATATGGTGCAAGTAGAAATGGTGATAGGACAAGATGCACCTCATTTCAACCATGTACCATCACCATATAACAATGTGAAAAAATAATATAATATTGCACAACCACAATACAACAACATGAAACCACAATATAATCCCATGTAGTATAATTAGGTACCTTAGTACAACACATCGCGAGGATATCGAGGTGGATGTAGAGGTGGAGGAAGAGGAAGAGGATGATTTGGACAAGGAAGAGGACTAGTAGTATGCCACAACTTCCAACAACCAGGACATTATGCAAGGGAGTGTCCACTTACACCAATGACATGCATGTACTTTCACGCAATAGACCATGATACAAAAGATTGTCTAACACTATTTGGGAATATCCAAGAAAAAATGAACCAGAACAACTAGAATGTTTAGTGGATCTCCTCATAAGCTATGGAGGATGGGAGAAACATCAATATAGTCACTTGAGGAGGAGCCAAGACAGGAACTGATGTAGTAAAATAATATCCATAGCAACACCAATGCGTTAAGAAGAATACTAAGCCACAAAATCAGTTTGATGCATAAAAACAAAAGGAAACATTCAAGGAGGCTAGATAGGAGTTTCTCAAGAAAAAATTTGTGTCTACATCATCCCCACAACAAAATCAAAACTCACCAATGTACGAAATTCCATATTCAATGGACCACACCAGTGAAGCACAACCTTTAGAGCAGGTAAGTAACATCAAAACTTTTCTACAATATTGTGTTAAGTTACTGAAGGATCCATCATCCATTAAGATCTTACAAAATATGATAGAAATATGTACAACAGAGGCAAAAGTAAAGTTATAACTAAAAACAATCAATCATATCCATACAAAAGATAGACAAGCAGATAATTCAGACTCAATGCCAACATTGGAGATTTTAATATGGGTGATATCATACTGGATTTACGCTCTGAAGTAAATGTTTTACCAAAAATACATGGCAATGTATGGAAGAACCTACATTAGGCTATTCACCTGTCCAACTAAAATTAGAAAATCAACACAGAGTGCTACCAATTGGAAGGCTTAAAGGTGTGATAGTAGATTTGGATGGAGTGTGCACTATGGAAAAATTTGAAGTAATAGAGATAGTATATGGCACAACAACTTACCCAACATTTCTTGGACTAGATTGGGAATTTGATAACCAAACCATAATCAACCTGAAGATAAAGAAAATGACATTTGAATAAGGTAAATATTGATTCATTGCACCATTAGATCCTTCAGAAGGAGAAAGTTTTGTAGAACCCACTTGTTTGGATTTGGAAGAAATAAACCAGTTGTATAGAACCACCGCACGAGAAGAGGATCATGTTAACCCAAATACAGATGGGGTAATCATTTGGAGAAGCATTACATCATGTGCTTCCAATTCAGATACAGGTTTGGATAATTGGAAACAACGATTACATGAATTTTCCACAAGAAGGTGTGCCAGAATAGACTGCGTAGTAAGATGGGTTGGGGCAGAGATAGGAGAACCTCCCAGATTTGATGGGGTAAATGACGTAGAGGAATTTTTAACAAAATATGAAGAGGAAGTGTTAGAAAATTAGAGGATCTTAGCCCTATATATTGCACTCAAGGCTACACCTGCAAGGTGGTGGGGTGTGCACAAAGAAACTATTCAGGACTGGTATAAGTGTAAACGACTATTGCGCATTAGATTTGGTGTAGAGCAGGGGATAAATACAATGGAGAGGTATGATGGACAGGGAAAACTAGTGGAACACTTGGAAAAGTGCAAAGCACAATGGAGGATGACACCACTAGAGTAATGGCCTCATCACTTTATCCATACATTGGAAGGAATTCCAAGGAAATGGTATATAGACCAAGAGGTGCGCAAAGGAACTGCAGAATGGATAACATTACAACAAAACTTTGTAGTAACCTTCTCGTTTGAACATGAGAACCCCAACATGGATTCTTCACTGAAGTGGATACAAGGAATGATATTTACTAATGAGCAAGAGGTTGAAATCATGACAGAATATCAACAAAAAAATAGACAGACAATCAAAGAGTTACTTTCATGCTATCATGTTGAAGAAGAAGCACCAGATGAAAATGATCCACATAAAATTCAGATTACATTGATTGAGGGAGAAAGAGAAGTGGAAGGTCCATCTCCGGAGTCAAAATTATTTGTTGTACCAATCAAGGTTAAGAAAGTTAACATTGGGACAAATGACAATACTAAAATGACAAGTATTGGAGACTATTGGGATGCACAAACAATAGAAAGAATAACATAGTTACTATGGGAATACAATGACATGTTCCCAACAACCTTACAGAGATGAAAGGCGTAGTAGAGGAGATAGGAGAGATGTAGATACCTCTCAAACCTGAGGCAAGACATGTTATACAAAGACCCTACACACTGAATCTAGTGTATAAGCAGAAAGTGAAAGAAGAAACTTATAGAATGTTGGAAGCTGGTATCATAGAAACATTAGAGGAATATGAATGGATAAGTCCTATGGTAGTACAAGACAAGAAGCATGGGGGGATAAGGATTTGTGTGGATCTAAGGAAACTTAATGATGCTTTCTTACATGACCCTTTCCATACCCCTTTTAGAGATGAAGCTTAGAGAATGTGGGAGGCCAGAAAACATATTCATTTACAGATGGATTCTTAGGTTACCATCAGATCAAAATAGTTGCAGAGGACAAGTATAAGACTACTTTTTCTACAGAATGGGGATCCTACCAATATATAGTCATTCCATTTTGGTTGAACAATGCACCAACCATATTTTCAAGAGTAGTCATAGCTGCTTTTAAGGAATTCATAAATATGTTTCTAGAAGTATATCTGGATGACTGGACTGTATATAGTCTATTAAAATATCATGTAGAAGTGTTAAGACTCATGTTGGAAAGATGTAGGAAATGTTAGATCTCATTGAACATTAAGAAATGCATTTTTGGGACAGCCTTTGGAATATTGTTGGGACATATAGTGTGAAAACAATTCTTACTAGTAGATCCTAGTAAGATTGTAGTCATTGTAAATTTACCACCACCAAAATCAGTGCGCCAGTTAAGAGAAACACTGGGACATACCAACTATTACATGAAATATATAAAGGGGTATGTGAAGATTACTGCACCAATTGAAAAAATGTTAAATACAGATATCATATTTCAATGGAATGATGACTATTGTTGGCACAGGGCCATACCCAGGGTTCAACGCTCAAGAGCGCACCAACAAAACCCTAACTACCAGCCCTTTCGACAACACCTGCGAAGTAGATGAAGTCTCACCTGAGGTAGAGGCAGGGGTGGTTGCAAGACTCATGTGTCTGCAACCTTAGTTGGGACACAGATCTGTGATTATACAGCTTACTAGAGCACCTAGCACCGTTAGTTCCTCAAGATACATTCAATAACCACTTTGCTTATATGACAGAGCTTCGCAACATCCACACTAATCCAAGAACTTAGCAACAATAAAATAGATAATATCCTAGTAGATCAGCACTAAGAATCCTCATACGTATCAGATCTAACATTCATACACATCTAAGAGCACAAAGCACTTAGCCGAAGAAGAAATAAACACATTGAACCAAATCAAAAAGCATCACACACAGATTTACGTGGTTCACCCCCACCCTGGGGCTACATCCACCAACTCTTCTTCTTTATTAGTGTCTTCAATTGGTTACAACACAAACCCACTCAAAACCCTTACTTTGCACAGGACATAATATCTGCGTAGCTCGCCAGATGATTCTTCCTTGCACTTCAGCAGAAATCCCTCTCCAAACTCTTACATCAACTTGCACTTAGCTCTGCAAGCCTCTTACAATCATGCACAGAGCATCTACAATCCGTATCCGATCAAAAATATCTACTTCCTAGCACTAATCCATCGAATCTTCTTACATTGCCTAAGTATCTATTTATACATTACAAAAGTGGGCCTAAGCATGGGTAAACCCACGGGTCGATATCCATTTCCCATTACATTAACCCAAAACCCTAAAAGAGGCCCAAAGTGGACCGAGATCCCGTGATCTCTGCTTCGCCTGGTGCTCCATCTTTGACAGGGTATCGAAGTCCAAAACGGTCAATTATGACCAAGTGTTCCTCAAAACTTGTTCAAGGGAAAATAGGCCCCCCAACACTCACCTGTGACTCATCCTGAGTCACTCAGATATGACCAATTCTACTTCAAATTCCTCGAGCTTGACTCGAGCTGCTTCGACCTGCCACCTTGCTACTACCTCTTTCTCGACGAACTCCTGGATGAGTGCCTCGTTCACCAGGCCTTCTAGACATTGTTCTGCTGTGTTCACAACTTGTTCAAGTTCTACTCCTTGGCTTTCAACTTCAGTGAATAGTTGGCATGCCTTTTCTTGCACTGGTTGAAGTCGTTGAGAGACTTCCATTATGTTACTCTGAAGTGTGTGAATCTGTTGTTGGGTTGTGCGTTTCTCTGGAAACCTCTTCATTCTCTCTATGGGTGATAGGGCCTTCAACTGCACCTGTAGCCTTTCGACTTTGTACTTCACCTCTTGGAGCTGTGACTCCAATTTATGCAATTCTGGGTTCTCATCTAGGTTCTCGTAGATCTACGCACTTCTGCTACTTAACTGTTTACATTCCTTAGAGAGTGCTTTAATCCTTTCTACGGTGCTCTGGGTAGTTATTTCTCATTGGTCGCACACTTCTTGTGGGGTCTGAGGTATGGTCTGAAGATCTAAGTCCACGACTCTTTGTTGAAGTTGTTGAATAACTTCAGCAAGCTTCATCACTTAGCATTCTATGGGGTCCTCTTCCTTCTGTTCTAATCCGGTCACAGAGAAAAATGCTCTGTGGACTGCTTCTTCAATCCCAATCTGCTTCACGAGCAACTACTCTTTGTCTTTTTGGATCTTCGCTCTGTCTTCTTCAAATTTCGCTTGGAGAGTGTCCTTCTCTTGTTGCGCGGCTTGACGTTGCTCGATGATTTCCTCCTGTGCTTGCTTTTAGGCCTGGGTGGCCTGCACTATTTCTTCTTGTTCTTTTTGAAGGCGTACTTCGATTGTGTCATCAATCTTGTGGAATTGAACCGATGCATTTCCTTCTTCTTTTGTTCCTTCTGGCAGGGGTGCAGAGGAGACAACATGGCTAGATTGGAGAGCTTGCTGCACTCTTTGGAGTTCGATCTCGATTCTATGGTACAGTATGTCTTTCTTAGCTTCCTAATTTTCTTTTATCTCTTCTATGGATTCGTTCATATCTGCGATGAGAAAACTGAAGTCATCTGGAGTGAGAAGGGTCTTCAACTTAGTCACGGGTGCTATTTATTTCTTTCGAGAGGAAGGTTCTGGATGCAAACCCTTCCTTTTCTTTATGTTTTCTACTTTGTCTCCTTGCCTCTGTTTGACTTCCTCTAAGTCTTCGCCATTACCTCCTTGCTCTAGTGTAACAGATGCGGTTCTTACAAATCTGTTGTCTACATTCTAGATTTCCTCGTCCTTCTTTATCTTCTTTGTTTTGTTTGTCTTACCGGGTCCAAGTGTATTCTGCGCAGCCTCTGGGCTATCAATGTCGGACACTTCCGTGGGGTCAGCTAGAATAAGAAGTTTCGCCAACCATTCCTTGGTGATTTCCTCTAGGTCTTCTTCTGTCAGCTTATAATACAACTGAAGCTATTTCTTGTTCTCATCAACGTGTGTTGTAAGATAGATAAAATGGCAGTCTGCGCTGAACTTTATCAAAGGTCGAAATCTGTGTAAAGTATTCGGGGTCATGCATGGCTTGAACTGGATGGTGAGCTTCAACTGGGTGTAGTAGGTATGAAATACAGCATTGGATTGCCACTGCTTGTTCATGTCATTTGAGTAACACATGGTACTGAACTTCACAACCAATGGTTCAAAGGGTTCAATGTCGGGGAAGGTTGCACCTTCTGATAGCTCCCATGCAACAAAAGATATAAGTATCAAGAGCCAACTAAAGTGAAATCCATGCCTCTGATCCTGGGCTTCTCTACAATCAATCTCTAGTTGATTCGCCAGGTACTTCGCCTAGTTCATCTGTAGTCCCTCTGGGAACTTTCCTGCGAGGTCGACTACAAAGTTGGATACTTGCGTGGGTCGATTCTTGCATACCAACTTCCCTGTGATCAGTTGACAGGCAAGGCGTACTGTGCCATTTTCAATGGAATTTACCTTGTAGCCTCGCGCTCCTTTCTCAACATAGCCATAAGCTTCTTTGATTTTATGAGCAAGAGCATGGTCCACCATCTTTCTAGGATAGTACTCATGGGGATCAGGGCCCTGCATGCTAATCTCAATGATCTGGTTGATCAACGTTGGATCAACTATTATATGACAGTTCAACCATAAGTATCCTCCATGGTAACTTGCCAGTAGGAGCTTCACACAAGCATTCACCTCCCGGTGTCTGCTAAAGTACGGTATCTTCATAACGTTGAGCAAAGTGGACTATACAAGGTTCATCATCCATTGTTGAGGGATTTTCTTTGAATTATTTCCCTTCGTTTTGGTTAGGTACTTGTACGGGGCAAGTGTGCTGTAGAATTTTCAATCCCCTAGGTTGAAGTCACTAAACTTCAATGCTG
Source organism: Picea mariana (assembly GCA_032191745.1). Lineage (NCBI taxonomy): Eukaryota > Viridiplantae > Streptophyta > Pinopsida > Pinales > Pinaceae > Picea > Picea mariana. The sequence continues at coordinate 28,024 of JASDQU010750627.1, forward strand.
TGATCTTTTCATGATCTGCAAAGACTACACGTACCCCTTTTGGTAGGTACACAGTGACTAGAGTGTATTCAAAGTGTCTAGGCACGCTATCTCTATTGATCACACTGCTCAGAGGTGGTATGTAAGTAGGTAGGATGGATGGGACCGAATTCGCGTTGGCCATATCGTCCTTATGTTTGGTTCTTCTTTCTGCGCGGCTTAGGATGTTCCTTCTCAAGCAGTCGATGGGGAGGCTTGCACTCCTCTCATCGATGATGCCTGTAAACCTGTAGACAATCCTCGTTCTGACATGAATCTTTCAGCTCTAAGGCTAGCGAGTACCTCTCTTATAGATTCTTCAGCTGCGCTAATTTCGTCGGACATATATTCTCGAGATCAATATCTCAGGTTCTCACAGTAATGTAGGCACTATAGTAAGGTAGAGAGTAAGGGCAAAGTAATCACTGTTCAGAATTCAGGTAATCTGCAGGCTCAAATTCACGATTTAGCAAAAGTGTCTTCCATGCATGGTGCGATGGATTAAGTAAGTAACTCTGTAACAGATCATTTGCAATGGATATGGGGTTTCTTTAACTCTGGTTCTATCTGTTATGCCATGGTCTAATGGTCTGGTGATGAGCTATCAATGCTTTTCGATCTGTTCGGAGCGACAGTCGAATGGACATATCGACCTCCAATGGCTATATTGCTTCTCCATGGCGAAGTGACCCATGTCGTTGTTCTGTTATCCCGATGAAGCTCGAATTTTGCAAAGTTTCTTTCGAAGAGGTTCCCTCTGGGACCCTCTATATCCTGTCACTCTGAGCTATCTTTTTACTTATCTTTCTAGTCTTTTTCCCCATGAGCTTCATCTCGGTAGTTCTTTTCTTGTTTTGGTTCTTATTTTCCTTGGGCATAGTCACTTCGCACTGCTGATGTTCTTTCCCAAGACTCATGAGAACTACTTCGTCTGTATCTGGTACAGATACTCCAATCTTCTGTGAGTTTCCTAACTCCTTGATAATTGTTCTTCTAGTGTTAATTATCTTTGATTTATTCTCCTGTTCCTCAATCAACTGTGTGATCCTTCTGGTCATGAAATCTTTTAGCTCTTGTCTCTGCTGTTGTAATACCTTTTCTTCTTCCTTCTTTCTGGATTGATCTTTCTCAATCCAAGGTTTTCCAAGTAACATAGTGAAAGAGGCATTGTCCTCAATAAATTTAATAATCTCAAAATCTTCTTCAGTCGAAGTTCCATTGACTGTCATAGGTATCTGAGCGAGTTTTCCACATAACATCACCATTTTTCCTCTTAATAGTCCTATTCCTCCTAGTGAAGGAATCATGGCAGGCTTCCCTATAACTTCCCAGGTTCTTTCTGGCATAATGTTCACTTGTGTTTCTTCATTGAGAATACAGTCAATGTCGAAGTCCCCTAGTCTTTCTTCGACTTGTTCCTTTTCTTTGAACATCTCTGGTAATAGGACATCTTTATGTTCCCTTAGTGTTTCTTTCATATGTATCAGTACTTCTCTAATTCCTTCTGGGGTTCTGCTATTTCTGGGGCTATCCTAGGGTTTTCTTCATGTAGATTCATTCTTTCAAACTTAGCAATCATTCTAGGGAAATCCAATACTTCATGATCCAAATCTTTGCAACAGAAACAACTGGATTTTCCACTAGGGAATTCCTTAACTAGATGGCCTAGTTTTCTAGAACTGTAACATAGGGTTAATCCTCTCTTTCTCTTAAATTATCCCCAACTTCATTTGTACTGCGCATTAGGATCATGGCAAATAGCCTGCAAAAATTTCTTTCTAGGATCCTACATTCATTTGTTAGTCCAAACATTCTTTCTTTGCATAGGTATAACATATCTATCAGATCTATTCATATCAAGATTTATTCCATCTATTAATGCCCTAGGTTTTAATCTTGGAAAAAATCTATCAAAAATACCTAGATCCATACTTTAGAAACAAAAATTTCCACTTATCTTACTTCTACAGAGCACAAAGATTTCAGATCTAAGAACTTTTAACTATTCTTACATTTATTAGAGCACAAGGCTTACATATCTTACCTCTTCTCTGAAGGTCTGACCTCTTTCTTTTAGGAACTTCCACTTTTACTTTTCTTAGAGCACAGAGCATTCAGATCTTGCTTCTTTTCTTCATATATGATCTTCCTTTCTTCAGATCTGGCCTTATTCAGAGCTTTCTTTTGCACAAAGTTTCTTCTTCTCTAGTTCCCAAAAATCACAGTTTCAGGTCCTGGCAATAGAACCATTTGTTGGAATAGGGGCAGAACCAGGGTTCAATGCTCAAGAGCGCACCAGAAAAACCCTAAATACTGGCCCTTTCGGCAACACCTTCAAAGTAAATGAAGTCTCACCCGAGGTAGAGGCAAGGGTGGTTGCAAGACTCAGGTGTCTGCAACCTTAGCTGGGACATAGATCTGTGATTATACAACTTACTAGAGCACCTAGCACCGTTAGTTCCTCAATATACATTCAATAACCACGTTGCTTATACGACAGAGCGTCACATCATCCACACTAATACAAGCACTTAACAACAGTAAAATAGATCAAATCCTAGTAGATCGACACTAAACATCCTCATACGCATCAGATCTAACATTCATACACATCTAAAAGCACAAAGCATAAGTATATCTACATAAATATATCAAAGCACTTAGCCGAAGAAGGAATAAACACATTGAACCAAAGCACAAAGCATCACACACAGATTTACGTGGTTCACCCCCACCCTGGGGCTACGTTCACCAAATATTCTTCTTTATTGGTGTCTTCAATTGGTTACATCACAAACCCACTCAAAACCCTTACTTCACACAGGATAGAAGATCTATGCAGCTCACCAGATCCTTCTTCCTTGCACTTCAACACAAAGCCCTCTCCAACCTCTTTCAACAACTTGCACTTAGCTTTGCAAGCCTCTTACAATCATGGACATAGCATATACAATCTGTATCCGATCACACAGATCTAATTACTAGCACTAATCCATTTTCTCTTCTTACATTGCCTAAGTATTTATTTATACATTACAAAAGTGGGCCTAAGCGTGGGTAAACCCACATGTCGATATCCCTTTACCATTACATTAACCCAAAACCCTAAAAGAGGCCCAAAGTGGACCGAGATCCCACGATCTCTGCTTCGCCTAGTGCTCCATCTTTGACAGGGTGTCGAAGTCCAAAACGGTCAATTATGACCAAGTGTTCCTCAAAACTTTGTCAAGGGCCAACAACTCTCAACAAGGATTGGACACCTTAAAAGAAAATATGGTCACAACACTTATCCCAGTATTCCCAGATTGGGAAAATACATTTCATGTACATGTAGATGCATCAACCATAATACTTGGATAAATTATGGCGCAACCGGGAGCAAGGGAATTAGACCATCCTATAGCCTTTGCAAGCATAAAATTGTCAGAATCAGAGAAAAACTACAACACCAGAGAAAGAGAAGGCCTGGCCATGGTATATGCACTTCAAAAATTCATGCACTATTTACTGGGTAAACACTTTAAAATGTTCATAGATCATTCTTCCCTCAAATATCTAGTCAACAAGCTAGTGTTGGGGGGTAGAATCTGAAGATGGATATTGTTATTCCAAGAATTTGATTTTGAAGTGATAGTCAAACTAGGGAAGTTGAATGCGGGACTTGATCACCTATCAAGGGTAACTAATGGAGAAGAACCTACTAACTTGGAAGACAACTTCCATGATGCAAAAATATTTTTAGTACAGGTAGTTGATGAATACTTTGTTGATATTATTGAATACGTAAGTACAGGGATTGCACCACAATATTTTAGCACTGCGTAGAAGAAAAATATGGGAGTTAGAGCTACAAACTATCAACTTATTGCAGAACATTTATGCAGGATGGGTGCAAACAACATTTTAAGAAGGTCTTTATTAGAACATGAAAGGCCTATAATTTTGATAGAATCTCATGAAGGTATAGCTAGAGGACACTATGCAGGAAAATCTACTGCATATAAGGTATTTCACATAGGATTATGGTGGCCAACAATCCATAAAGATGCCAAGCAATATTGCTAGAAATGTGATGTATCTCAAAGGGTTGGAAAAATTAACAGAAGAGATGAGAAGCCTTTAAGACCGCAGGTGACTCTGCAGGTTTTTGACAAATGGGAAATAAAGTTTTTTGGACCAATCAATCCACCAACAAAAATGTCAAAAACTATATATATCATTACTAAGACTGAATACTTAACAAGATGGGAAAAAGCAACACCAATCAAAGACTGTAGCGCAGAGACAATAACAAACTTCTTGTTTGAGCAAGTGATTACTAGATTTGGATGTCCAAGGATTTTGATGAGTGACCAAGGCACTCATTTTCTCAATGATACCATCAGGGCTATGACTGAGGAGTTTGAAGACTATCACCAGAAGAGTACACCATACCATCCCCAGGAAAATAGAATGGTAGAATATTTCAATAAGATCTTGGAAAATGCTTTGACTAAGATATGTGATGCCAACATGGATGATTGGGACTTGAAGATACTAGTAGTACTATGGGCATACCTGACCACATGCACGAAGTTGACAGGACATACACCATTCAGATTGGTGTATGGGAAAGAAGCAATAGTGGCATTAGAATTTATAGTACCTAGTCTGCATGTAGCATCAATTACCAACATGACAGAAGGAGGCGCAATAAAGGAAAGGTTAATTCAACTAATGGAAATGGAAGAGGATAGGATTCTGGCATTATTTCACCAGGAAGTACAGAAAGCCGGAGAGAAAGATTGACATGCCAAACATATTAAAAAAAAGATTTTTAAGGAGGGAGACCTAGTTTTTCTCTATGACAACAATTGTTTCAACATCCTGGTAAGTTTAGGATGCATTGGCTAGGGCCATATGAAGTAAATACTATCACATATGGGGGATATGTGCAGCTAAAATATTTGGGAGGAACATAACTGAAAGGAATGATCAATGGTAGTTGACTAAAATTGTACAGGGACAATCGACCTACTAACCCTAAAAGTCACAACACAATGAAAAATGCTTGTATATAGTGTACTATAGCAGAGATTAGGTCAGAAAAATGGTAAAAAGAAATAAAAAGGATAAAAAAAGAAATATAAAAGTAGAAAAGAAAGAAAATACAAAAATACTGGGAAATATCGTTCGTAGAGATAGGGGAATCAACGCGGAAAAAAGAAAAAGTGACTGCGTGCAACATATGGTTGACAGAAAGAAAAACACCATGCACTAACGAAAAATCACAACAAAAATGCATGATGCACTAAAAAAGTGTAGCGCACCAAAAAAGGGGCCAACTGTCGAAAAAGAGACAAATGACCGTTAGGGAAAAAAAGAGCGAATTGGGCATTTATGGAATTGAATGAAGCGTACTCGACAAGCTTCAACTAATTAATAACATCCAAAGAAGCTTCTCTGAGAAGATTCATTGCAATAATGACGCCCTCTATAAATTGGAAACACGGGCCAAACAAGACTTATTGGGCATTTGCAAACTCATGAAGCTAAATACGAAGGGCGAACAAGGGAGTACAGAGAATCGAAACAACCAAAGTTCTATCCGAAAAGCAAGAATTACCCATGATGGCACTTGCAAAGGTGGGCACACTAAGAAAAACAACACGAAAAACATGCAATAGTCTCCTGTCACCATAAGAAATCATAGAGGTGGAGCAAGAAACTACACAGACAGAGGGAATCACCGATGTTGATGTAATTCCCTCGCCACAACTTGAACCAGTGAGTGCCACACTGGTAGAGAAAGAAGAAAAAGCCCCGACGACAACCAATATGGAGATTTAATCACACGATAGTGCGTAGGGCCATGAACCAGTCGCTAGAGGCAACCCACAACAACTTGCGAGGGTCGAAGCAGCCCATAGAACAAATGGGGGCAACAATGAGCGAATAGAGTTCGACGGGCTAAGACCATAACCTGTGGTAGGGTCTACACCGTAGGAGTAAATATAGGTTGAAGACATATCGGGGAAACCAAATTCGAGTGGGGAAGAGAGAGAGCTAGAGGCTAGAACCTCTACCACACCAGTAATAAGAAAGGGAAAACAACCCATCGCGCAGTCCCCACACAAGCAACCCTATGCCTCAATTGTTATACCACACATTCCATAGGGGGTGCAGGCCACACCAACTCTATTGGGGTGCATGGAAATGATAAGATACTTAGACCATGATGTGGCTGACACAAAAAAATCCCCATAATTTGCATAGAAGGTGTACATGGAGAGCCTAGGCACATGGCCATTTGGAGTCCCAATACTACATCCAAAGTGATAGGCGACAAGCTTGGAAAAGGCAGGGATCTTAAACTTCGTGGAGATTCCCCACTTCAATATGGGGAAAGAGGTGAATAGATACGTCAAGAAGTTGATGGCAGTCCTCCATGAAGGATTATTATGGTTTTAGGAACCAATATCCATCGATGTAGAACTCATCACCTTCATCACAGGCCTTCCATTAAACGACGAGAGTCCCGCGTAGTACCTGAATGACAAGACTAAATAAAAGGATCTTGTTGAAGAGATGAAGAAGACATACGAGACATAAAGAGGCTCATGCAGAATTATCATCAAGAGAATCAACGACACAACCACCAGGAAGGCCATGAAACTAATGGTGTGAAAATTTATATGCAAATGTCACAAGGAGGAGGTCCCTGCAAGGGTTTTCAAAGCTGCAGCTCAGTGCACAAAATACACCATGCTCATCTGGGCCCCATATCTATTGAATATGTTCCTCGATGACTGCAAGGACGTGCAGGACTTGGGAACAAAGTTCCACTACTCATGGTTGTTGATCATGATAGTGCTAATCGGGTGGAAGGAGCCTCCCTATTCCTATTTTTGTGATAAAGTAGGCCTCTCTCGCACAATGAAATACATGTCAATGGGAAGCACTTCGAACCCCAAACGAAGAAGTGACAATGCCAACATATTTGCTTGATATCTCAGGGACATCCATGACAACATAGCCAACACTTGGAGGATAACTCCGGAAGTGGTCGCACACTATCAAGGAATAGCCAACTTTAGGGATACGTGATATAACATGTGGATCAAGGCGCATAGGGATCCAATGAAATAATGGCTACAAATTTGATTTTGCATCAATGTAGGCGAAGTAGAAATGACAATGCGAGACTGGCAGGATGACTCGAAGATCCCAATCATCACCAAGGACATTCCAAAGGGAAAGGAAGTGGAAGCAGGGTCCTCCAAGACACCTACAAGAGACAAAACTTCACCCAAGAAACCAACATAGCAGGTGAAGCCCATTCAAAAGCCAACGTAATAGAAGAAGGTAAGAGCTCTAGAGAAGGATGCACAGTCAGAAAAGAAGGACATTGCCCCAACATAAGAAGAACAAGGAAGGGGGGACACAATGACATAAGAAACCACTTCATCAGCTGCTCCAAAAGAAATAGGGCCACACAAGTGACCAATTATACATACAGGGAGGCCATGCAAGAAGGTCAAGGCCCATAAACAAATAACAGAATATACAATCACCGAGGATGATGTCGATCTTGTAGCAGAGAGAGCACATGATCGTGTAATAAAGAATTTTGAAGAGGACAAGCATCAAAGAGGAAGGATACAAAATGAGTTGGATTATATTAGGAAGGTCTTAGAGTAGATACAAGCAACACAAAGGCATAAGATGGGAACATAAACAATCCCCCTAGTGATAGAAGCAAATAAAAGGACCACACCGAATGATGGAGACACCATCCAGACCATAGTGTAAGCAAGTACAAGCTTCCCAATAACATCATAGATGTTGCAGATGGATGAGGCCATAGCCCAGACATCACTCAAATATCTGACACAAGTACAGTTGGTATTGGCAAAAATACCTGTCACACAGTTGGCTTAGGCTAATGGATAGTTGGTACGGATTGTTAGTTGTCATTGATGTCAACCATTGGAGATTGATATTGTATATTGATGTCAACCCTTAGTGATTGATTTCAACCCTTGGATAAAGTACAGTAGCGAATTTTGGTAGCACAAAGGTTTGGGTAATGGACCCAAGGTTGTTTCATGTATAATGGTATGAGTTTTAATATATTTGAAGGTAAAACTATTCTAGATGGATAATACATGTCATTCCATTTTCGGTGGTATATGGAACGTCACATAAATCCTCACGGTTAGAGAGTTATGGCCATGATAAATTGGAGAACCTAGGTTTGGGTAATGGACCCAACTTTGTTTGATGGATAATGGTATGAGTTTTGATATATTTGTAGGTAAGACTATTCTAGATGGATAGTACATGTCATTCCATTTCTGGTGGTATGTGGAACGTCACATAACTCCTCACGGTTTGAGAGTTATGACCTTATGAAGTTGGAAGACCCTCATATGTTGGCTTGAAGCCCCAAAAGGTCAAATAAGTCAAAGAGCTTGAAAAGAATAAATTATTATTTAAATGATAAAGTAAAGTGACAAAGTCAAGAAGGATTATTTAAATAATAAAGTGAAGTGACAAAATTAAAGAAGATTATTTAAATGATAAAGTGAGGTGACAAAGTCAAGGAGGAATATTTAAATGATAAAGTAATGGAGAACTTTCTAATTATGGAAAGTGGT